>JAUFNR010000057.1:0-202790 GCA_031216915.1 Pictodentalium vernedei
AAGTGTATGCTGTATCATATATAAAGCAATTAGCATATTCCAAAGATGGTTGTAATACCTTGATTTTAACCCATATAATTATCCCCCCGCTGGGAAGGGATATAGCAAAGACCTCCGTGTGTGCATCTGTGCGTCCATGCAACCATGCTACCGTGTGTCTGTCGATCTGGTCGTCCATCCAAATTCTTTGTTTATGTAATAACTTTGTTCATGTTTATGGTATGGCTCTCATTTTTGATATGTGAGTTTAGTACCACAATATCTCGATCAAGTTCTTAAATCAGTTCTGTCGAATGTTTGTTTACCAAGTTATGGACCTTTGTTTGTTGAGTTTTTGTTACTTTTTGTTCGTTTAGGGGTATAACTTGCAAATGGTTGAAGGCATGTTTCCAATTTTTTGCACTTGAGCTTAGTACCAAAATATCTCGATCAATTTCGATTTTGGGCTGGTCTGACAAAAATTACAGGAGTTATGTCCCTTTACGACTTTGAAAATCTTTGATTTTTAGCTCATCTTGACAAAGTCAAGCTGAGCTAATCTCATCGCTCTCTGTCTGTCGTCCGTCGTCTGTCGTCCGTCAACACCATGTTTTGGTCTTCTCCTCCAAAGCCACTGGGCCAATTCAAGTGAAAGTTTGTGAGAGTGATGGTCCCAAAGGGGCATTTCATTTTTGTTCAACTGAGCATGCCCAGCCCCATAGGGAGGGAGTGGGGGAAAATGCTCCAAAATATTTTAAAAATCTTCTCAAGAACCAGTGTGTACAATGACTTGATATTTGCTATGGAGCTTCCATATGAGGTGTAGAATCAAGTTTGTTCAAACGAAATTCGTGAAGTAATATTTGGCTTTGTAATAGGAGGGGTAAGATTTTTGGCCCCGCCCAAAATTTCTATTTTCTGAACCGATGGTCCGGTATGAACCAAATTTGGTTTATGGTAGTATTGGGTCATAAGTACTTGACCCATGCAAAAAACAAATTCCTGCATCCCCATGGGAACTCTGGAGCTAAAAATAGAAATATTTTCAAACGCCCATATTTCCCAAACCCACGGAACAGAGAGCTTTTATTTGGTGTGAAGTATCCTTATGACCAGCAGAATTAAATGGTAAAAAAAAATTGCCATTGGTTATGTTAGGGTGTTCTGTAATGGGCATCGAAAAAATGCTGAGTCAGCATATTTGCAAAAATTTAAAAAAATCTTTTCTCCAGAACCAATCATCAGAATCTTTTGATATTTGGTATACAGCATTCATAGGGGGGTCAGATAAAAGTTTGTTGAAATAAAGCTCATTGGTTCATATTTGGGCTCTCTACAGGAGCCGAAGTTTTAACATAGGGTAATATGGGGAATATTCTTTAAAATCTTCTTCAGAACCACCAGTCAGAATCTTTTAATATTTGGTATACATCATTGTTATGAGGGTCAGATTCTAGATTGTTCAAACCAAGTCCCTAGGTTAATATTTGGGCTTCCTACGGAAGCCCAAATTTTATCTTTGTTCAATATGGAGGGTAATTTAAAAAAATCATCTTCTTCAGATCCATCAGTCAGAATGCTTTGATATTTGGTATGGCAACATCTCTATGGGGGTCAGATTCAAGTTTGTTCAAATCAGATCCCTAGGTATATATTGGGGCTCACTATGGTGGCCCAAATTTTTACTTAGTGCAATATGAGGAAATTTCTTTAAAAAATCTTCTTCTTCAGATCCACCAGTCGGAATGCTTTTATATTTGGTATACAACCTCTCTAGGGGGGTCAGATTCCAGGTTGTTCAATTCGAGTGCCTAGGTTAATATTTGGGCTCCATATGGGAACACGAAATTTAACTTAGTACAATATGAGGGAATTTCTTCAAAAATCTTCTTCTTCAGATTCACTTGTCAGAATGCTTTCACATTTGGTATACAACATCTCTAGGGGGGTCAGATTCAAGTTTGTTCAAATCGGATCCATAGGTTAATATTTGGGCTCGCTATGGTAGCCCAAATTTGAACTTAGTGCAATTCGAAGAAATTTCTTTACAATTTCTCTTCTTCAGATCCAACAGTCAGAATGCTTTCATATTCGGTACACAACATCTCTAGGGAAGTCAGAGTTAACTGTGTTCAAATCAAGAGCCTGGGTTAATATTTGGGCTCTCTATGGGAGCCGGAATTGGCCATTTTGCTGAAGAATTGAAAATTTTGTATTCAGTACCCTCTGGAGGTACTAAGATTAATCCACATAGGTTGTATCAAGGGGCTTCATAGGGGAGTTCTACATTTTACTTATGATCAACTGAAGAAAAGGCATGATGCCCAAATTATTTTTGTCACTCCTGAGGGACTCAAGGATTGACAGTGTAGCCTATGGATATGGCTTGCTTAATGTAGACTCATTCTTGGACTCTGTTTAAATTGTGTTCTGTACAAGATGAGCGCTTCAGGCCCCGTGGGGCCTCTTGTTTGGTTTCCATCCAATTGTTGGCTGGACCGATCAGTTTCAAATTTAATCTGTTTATTACTATTGTCAAAATACAGAACATGTTCAAATTCAGGTTTGGTCTACTAAATTTTACTGGAGTTATGCCCCTTTATGAGCTTGAAAACCTTTCAGATTTTTTTCATCTCATATTCAGATTTTCTTTTCATGAAACCTCAGTCACACAAATGCTTTTGATTGCATTTTTCTATGGCTTACAAAGTCCTCATTGAGAAGCATCTTTTCAGTTTGCCAACTTGCCTTTCAGCTTTAAAAATCCACCACTCCCCCCCCCCCCCTCCCCCCCCCTTTGATATTTGCGGGGGATATGCCACGCTTGGCGTTGCCTTGTTTTATCGTTAATGCCTGATAGAAAATCACATTTGCAGTCTCACTGGGGAAATTGTCTCTGCAACTAACTACTGTTCACAATAGATATTCTCATTATTGCATCTATCCATCTCTAATTCGAACGTCAAATAGACGCCGCTAAGGATTTGTCCAATCTTAGCAAGTGTTGTAATTAACTGTACTGGTAGCCTGTTTGATCAGTGATCAAAACTACCATTACTTTTGCATTTTATGAATCATGGCATTCCATAACACAAATCATATCTGTGTAAGTCCTTCATATACTGATGCAATAATAGCTTGTTCAAGGGGAGCGCAGTGGCTCAGTAGGTAGAGGTGCAGGCTGCAAGCTGAGAGGTCCTCGGTTCGAATCCCACCTGCAGCTACCGCGTGGTGTCCTTGGGCAAGATACTTCATCTCCATTGCCCGCGTGGGGGGCACGATGACGCCGTGTACTAAGGCGTACTGCGCGTCGATCGTACGCATGTCTTCACCCAATCTAACCCTGCCTGTGCTGCAGTGCGGAGTTATGATGTTGGGGAGCTGGCAGCTGCTCGTCGTTGCTCGGTGGTTCTCTCCGGGTACTCCGGCTTCCTCCACCCGTAAAACTGTCACGGTCATGATTAGCCATTGTGCATAAATATGTGACCTTAAACATCAATAAATAAATAAATAAATAAATAAATAGCTTGTTCAAAATCGGGACAATTCCAAGGGTTGGACTGACAGTCAAAAAGCCAGGACAGACAAAAAGAATAAAGACTTGTAAAACTAAAACAGCTGGACATTCTGCTGATCGACCCAAAAAATGACTGCTGACGGCTTTAGAAACAGGAATTTGTGTAAATGTTCATAACAAAATTAAAGAAAAAAAAGCAGCAGCCAATTAGAGGCTCAGCAAAAAAAAAAAACAGTAACGAAATGCACTGTGAAAGCCCAAAGAGGCTGAGAAAAAATACATTAGCGAAATGCTCTGTAAGACCCAAAGAGGCTGAGAAAAAACAGTAGCGAAATGTGCTGTAAAGGCCCATAGAGGCTGAGATAATAAACAGTAGCGAAATGCACTGTAAAGGCTCATAGAGGCTGAGATAAAAAAAACAGTAGTGAAATACGTGGAAAGGCCCAAAGAGACAGAAAAAACAGTAGCGAAATGCACTGTAAAGGTCCATGGAGGCCGAGATAAAAAAACAGTAACGAAATGCACTGTAAAGGCCATAGAGGCTGAGATAAAAAACAGTAGCAAAATACATTGTAAAGGCCCAAAGAGGCTGAGAAAAAACAGTAGCGAAATGCGCTGTAAAGGCCCAAAGAGGCTGAGAAAAAAAACAGTAGCGAAATGTGCTGTAAATGCCCAAAGAGGCTGAGAAAAAACAGTAGCAAAATGCGCTGTAAAGGCCCATAGAGGCTGAGAAAAAACAGTAGCGAAATGCACTGTTAAGGCCCAAAGAGGCTGAGAAAAAACAGTAGCGAAATGCACTGTAAAGGCCCATAGAGGCTGAGAAAAAACAGTTGCGAAATGCGTTGTAAAGGCCCATAAAGGGTGAGAAAAAAAACAGTAGCAAAATGCGCTGTAAAGGCCCAAAGAGGCTGAGAAAAAACAGTAGCAAAATGTGCTGTAAAGGCCCAAAGAGGCTGAGAAAAAACAGTAGCGAAATGCGCTGTAAATGCCTGTAGAGGCTGAGATAAAAACAGTAGCGAAATGCACTGTAGAGGCCCATAGAGGCTGAGATAAAAAAAACAGTAGCGAAATGCACTGTAAAGGCCCAAAGAGGCTGAGAAAAAACAGTAGCGAAATGCGCTGTAAAGGCCCATAGAGGCTGAGGTAAAAAAAGTAGCGAAATGCGCTGTAAAGGCCCAAAGAGACTGAGAAAAAACAGTAGCGAAATGCGCTGTAAAGGCCCAAAGAGGCTGAGAAAAAAAAAAACAGTAGCGAAATGTGCTGTAAAGGCCCAAGAGGCTGAGAAAAAACTCTAAATCTGCCAAGTTTCATACTTGCCAGTCCCAAGCTCGGGTAAAAGATGAGGGGAGTTGATAAAGTTTAAAAACAGTATCAGGATTCACTGTAGAAAAACTCTAAATCTGCCAAGTTTTATACTTGCTGGTCCCAAGCCCGGGTAAAAGATGAGGGAAGTTGATAGATTTATGAAGAGAACAGTAACAAAATTTACTGTAGAAAAAACTTGAAATCTGCCAAGCATTATACTACTCGATCTTGATAAAATGTGAATGAATGAAGTGAAAAGTGTTGATAAATTATAAACTATTTATTTCAAATCAAGCTCAAAATACTTTACTTCTCCTGCCTGTGAAAACTGAGACCGCAAATCAGAAGTCGTGCTATACATTAAAAGTGAAATTATAGGGGTCAAGGTTAAAATATCGATATAAAAGTTTGGATATATATTGACTATACCCAAATTCACCAGATAGCGTTTATTTGGTGTTTTTAGGACCAGTAGGTTACTTGGGGTCTCTTTTTTATCTAGTTGCGGAAAAGTGAGATCGCAAGTCTGATAGAGGGCTACACATTAAAAGTGGAATTTTATGGGTTAATGCTAAAATATCGATGCCAGACTTTATATATGTAATGAATATACCAGAACTTACCAGATAGCACTTATTGGGTGTTTTTACGATTAGTAGTTCACTTGCAGTCTCTTTGTCCCTGATTGTGAAAATTGAGACCGCAAATCAGAAGTCGAGCTATACATTAAAAGCAAAATTTTAGGGGTTAAGCTTAAAGTATTGAAATGAAAGTTCAGATATGTATTGAATATACCCAAATTCCCCAGACAGCATTTATTTGGTGTTTTTTACGATTAGTAGTTTACTTGTGGTCTGTTTGTCTCTGATTGTGAAAATTGAGATCGCAAATCAGAAGTCAAGCTATACATTAAAAGCAAAATTGTAGGGGTTAAGCTTAAAGTATTGAAATGAAAGTTCAGATATGTATTGAATATACCCAAATTCCCCAGACAGCATTTATTTGGTGTTTTTACGATTAGTAGTTTACTTGTGGTCTGTTTGTCTCTGATTGTGAAAATTGAGATCGCAAATCAGAAGTCAAGCTATACATTAAAAGCAAAATTGTAGGGGTTAAGATTAAAGTATCGATATGAAAGTTTGGATATGTATTGAATATGCCCAAATTCCCCAGTTAGCGTTTATTTTGTGTTTTTAGGACCAGTAGATTACTTGCGGTCACTTTGTCCCAAGTTGCGGAAAAGTGAGACCACAAGTCTGATAAGAGCGCTATACATTAAAAGTGGAATTTTATGGGTTAACGTTAAAATACCAAACATGGCTGGTAGTGCCTCTTGTCCTTGACCAGGATAGGGGTGACTTACTGGTCCATACAATTGGACCAAGATCGTACTGCTTGATTTTGAAGCCCTTGTTTATATTTTTACCTAACTTTAGTGGCAGACGAAACTTGCCAAAACTGGGGAGGGAGTCTCTGAATGAGGGTGTAGCAAATTGTAACATGTTAAAATTGCTGAACTATTGAAGAAAAGAGAAGCATTTTTTTGACTTTGAAAGCCATATACAAAGATTGTTCATCATAGAGTACCTTGTGTGATATGCCCTGGGCTGGGTCCGATTATGTCTTATCAACCTACCTTACAATTGTTTACAACAGGCTCGCACTACAGTGGAAGTCTCTTAACTCGAAAAAATACTCTCTATTTTCTTCTTCTTTCCCAAGTGTTTTGGGAAAGAAAAGTAATGCAAAAGCACCAAGAAAGCATAAGCCAAAACTGGGTTGAGTGCGACTGACGCACACCCAGTAGAGGACACTCTTCTCCTTGTACTAATCCATGGCCTCTGGAACCAGTGCACAGACGTATAACTGTTTGTTCCCACCATCTTACAGGATGCTGATCGTTTTGCTCATCAACAGTGATACCTTTTGACTCGGTGTTAACAATGTTTCCTGTTCTGAATTGTGGATCCATAGATGTTTCTTCACTATCCAGACATACAGGACAGTTTTATGTATTCTCTTGATTATTCACTGTATTTTTCGTGATAAATCTCCTATACTAATTTTGTGCGCGATTTTTGCATTCTGTGCTGTTTCGGTCTTCTGTTCAGTAATGCTAACCCTTTGGGTTCTGCTTTTATCTGAGTTAGGTGTCGGCTGTTGTGGCAGCTTTTGTCCCCTCTGTTGAGGGTAGAATTTCTGCCAGTTCCCTTTTTGGCTGTTGTGGTACTTTTCTGTTCCTGTCGGGCCTTTGTTTCCTGCCACCTTACTCTGGTAGCTGGGGGTGTTCGGATTTACTTTTTTCTTTGGGTTCACCTTCCCATCTACATTGCTCTCACCAGATATGCCTAAAAATCTTCTCAAGATCCAGCTGGCAGAATCTTTTGATATTTGGTATGCAGCATCCTTAAGGGAATGAAATTCAAGTTTGTTCATGCCATGACCCTAGGTCCATATTTGGGCTCACTGTGGTAGCCCGAATTATAACTTAGTTCAAAATGAGGAATTTTCTTTAAAAATCTTCTTCAGATCCAGCAGTTGGAATGTTTTGATATTTGGTATGCAGCATCCTTAGGGGGGTGAGATTCAAGTTTGTTCAATCCATGACCCTATGACCATATTTGGGCTCACTGTGGGAGCCCGAATGATAACTTAGTTCAAAATGAGGAATTTTTTAAAAAATCTTCTTCTTCAGATCTAGCAGTCAGAATGTTTTGATATTTGGTATGCAGCATCCTTAGGGGGATGAGATTCAAGTTTGTTCAAGCCATGTCCCTAGGTCCATATTTGGGCTCACTGTGGGAGCCTGAATGATAACTTAGTTCAAAATGAGGAATTTTCTTTAAAAATCTTCTTCTTCAGATCCAGCAGATGAATGTTTTTGATATTTGGTATGCAGCATCCTGGGGGGGGGGGGGGGATGGGGGGGGGAGGGGGTGGGTAAGATTCAAGTTTGTTCAAGCTATGTCCCTAGTTCCATAAAATTTGTCTCTCATGACTTCATTCCTTTGTAGTGTTGATGAACCATGTCTAACTGAATGTGACCCCAAATACTTCTTTGAACCACTTTGGCCGGTGAGCGATTAAGGCTCCTTGGGGCCTCTTGTTCCATTTCTGGATACCCACCAACTCATGGGCAACAAAACATTCACACATGCTTATCGTACTTTATCATTCATCACATCACCCAAGCATTATCTTCAACTGAAAAGTTAGTATCATCCTTAATTTTCAATTAATCAAGTTTGCAAGTTACATCTTCTTTTTAAACCTAAATAATTAATCGCAGTTCAGTTGGGTAGTACTAAAATGAGACCGCATGTGGAAAATGAGACCGCAGGCAAAGTATAGGGGACAGAGCCTCAAAATAATCGGTATCTGATCATATACAGTGTACACAATATATATTCGAAGTTTGGTACCGATATTTTAACGTTAACCCATAAAATTCCACTTTTAATGTATAGCGCCCTATCAGACTTGCGGTTTCACTTTTCCGCAACTTGGGACAAAGAGACAGCAAGTAATCTACTGGTCCTAAAAACACCAAATAAATGCTATCTGGTGAATTTGGGTATATTCAATACATATCTGAACTTTCATATCGATACGTGAAACTTAACCCATAAAATGCCACTTTTAATGTAAAGCATGACTTTTGATTTGCAGTCTCAATTTTCACAATCAGGGACAAAGAGACCGATAGTAAACTACTAATCGTGAAAATACCAAATAAGTGTTATCTGGTAAGTTGTGATATATTCAATACATGTTTAAAGTCTGGAGTCGATATTTTAACGTTAACCCCTAAAATTCCATTTTTTATGTATAGTGCTTTATCTGACTTGCGGTCTCTCTTTTCTGCAACTAGGGAAAAGAGACCGCAAGTAACCCACTGGTCCTAAAAACACCAAATAAATGCTATCTGGTGAATTTGGGTATATTCAATACAAATCCGAACTTTCATATCGATACTTTAATCTTAACCCCTAAAATTTCACTTTAAATGTATAGCGCGACTTCTGTTTTGCACTCTCAATTTTCACAACCAGGGACAAAGAGGCTGCAAGGAAACTACTAATGCTAAAAACTCCAAATAAAAGCTATCTGGTGAGTTAGGCATATTCAATATATATCCGATATTTGGTGCCAATATTTTGATTATAAGTTGTGAAATTTCATTGATATTAAATGTGCAGTGTGATTTCCGACTGGCGGTCTAAATTTTCAGAGGAAGGAACAAAAAAAAAAAGAGGCCGCAAGTGGACTACCAGTTTTAAAAACACCAAATAAATGTGAAAGTGTATGCTGTATCATATATAAAGCAATTAGCATATTCCAAAGATGGTTGTAATACCTTGATTTTAACCCATATAATTATCCCCCCGCTGGGAAGGGATATAGCAAAGACCTCCGTGTGTGCATCTGTGCGTCCATGCAACCATGCTACCGTGTGTCTGTCGATCTGGTCGTCCATCCAAATTCTTTGTTTATGTAATAACTTTGTTCATGTTTATGGTATGGCTCTCATTTTTGATATGTGAGTTTAGTACCACAATATCTCGATCAAGTTCTTAAATCAGTTCTGTCGAATGTTTGTTTACCAAGTTATGGACCTTTGTTTGTTGAGTTTTTGTTACTTTTTGTTCGTTTAGGGGTATAACTTGCAAATGGTTGAAGGCATGTTTCCAATTTTTTGCACTTGAGCTTAGTACCAAAATATCTCGATCAATTTCGATTTTGGGCTGGTCTGACAAAAATTACAGGAGTTATGTCCCTTTACGACTTTGAAAATCTTTGATTTTTAGCTCATCTTGACAAAGTCAAGCTGAGCTAATCTCATCGCTCTCTGTCTGTCGTCCGTCGTCTGTCGTCCGTCAACACCATGTTTTGGTCTTCTCCTCCAAAGCCACTGGGCCAATTCAAGTGAAAGTTTGTGAGAGTGATGGTCCCAAAGGGGCATTTCATTTTTGTTCAACTGAGCATGCCCAGCCCCATAGGGAGGGAGTGGGGGAAAATGCTCCAAAATATTTTAAAAATCTTCTCAAGAACCAGTGTGTACAATGACTTGATATTTGCTATGGAGCTTCCATATGAGGTGTAGAATCAAGTTTGTTCAAACGAAATTCGTGAAGTAATATTTGGCTTTGTAATAGGAGGGGTAAGATTTTTGGCCCCGCCCAAAATTTCTATTTTCTGAACCGATGGTCCGGTATGAACCAAATTTGGTTTATGGTAGTATTGGGTCATAAGTACTTGACCCATGCAAAAAACAAATTCCTGCATCCCCATGGGAACTCTGGGAGCTAAAAATAGAAATATTTTCAAACGCCCATATTTCCCAAACCCCACGGAACAGAGAGCTTTTATTTGGTGTGAAGTATCCTTATGACCAGCAGAATTGAATGGTAAAAAAAAATTGCCATTGGTTATGTTAGGGTGTTCTGTAATGGGCATCGAAAAAATGCTGAGTCAGCATATTTGCAAAAATTTAAAAAAATCTTTTCTCCAGAACCAATCATCAGAATCTTTTGATATTTGGTATACAGCATTCATAGGGGGGTCAGATAAAAGTTTGTTGAAATAAAGCTCATTGGTTCATATTTGGGCTCTCTACAGGAGCCGAAGTTTTAACATAGGGTAATATGGGGAATATTCTTTAAAAATCTTCTTCAGAACCACCAGTCAGAATCTTTTAATATTTGGTATACATCATTGTTATGAGGGTCAGATTCTAGATTGTTCAAACCAAGTCCCTAGGTTAATATTTGGGCTTCCTACGGAAGCCCAAATTTTATCTTTGTTCAATATGGAGGGTAATTTAAAAAAATCATCTTCTTCTGATCCATCAGTCAGAATGCTTTGATATTTGGTATGCAACATCTCTATGGGGGTCAGATTCAAGTTTGTTCAAATCAGATCCCTAGGTATATATTGGGGCTCACTATGGTGGCCCAAATTTTTACTTAGTGCAATATGAGGAAATTTCTTTAAAAAATCTTCTTCTTCAGATCCACCAGTCGGAATGCTTTTATATTTGGTATACAACCTCTCTAGGGGGGTCAGATTCCAGGTTGTTCAATTCGAGTGCCTAGGTTAATATTTGGGCTCCATATGGGAACACGAAATTTAACTTAGTACAATATGAGGGAATTTCTTCAAAAATCTTCTTCTTCAGATTCACTTGTCAGAATGCTTTCACATTAGGTATACAACATCTCTAGGGGGGGTCAGATTCAAGTTTGTTCAAATCGGATCCATAGGTTAATATTTGGGCTCGCTATGGTAGCCCAAATTTGAACTTAGTGCAATTCGAAGAAATTTCTTTACAATTTCTCTTCTTCAGATCCAACAGTCAGAATGCTTTCATATTCGGTACACAACATCTCTAGGGAAGTCAGAGTTAACTGTGTTCAAATCAAGAGCCTGGGTTAATATTTGGGCTCTCTATGGGAGCCGGAATTGGCCATTTTGCTGAAGAATTGAAAATTTTGTATTCAGTACCCTATGGAGGTACTAAGATTAATCCACATAGGTTGTATCAAGGGGCTTCATAGGGGAGTTCTACATTTTACTTATGATCAACTGAAGAAAAGGCATGATGCCCAAATTATTTTTGTCACTCCTGAGGGACTCAAGGATTGACAGTGTAGCCTATGGATATGGCTTGCTTAATGTAGACTCATTCTTGGACTCTGTTTAAATTGTGTTCTGTACAAGATGAGCGCTTCAGGCCCCGTGGGGCCTCTTGTTTGGTTTCCATCCAATTGTTGGCTGGACCGATCAGTTTCAAATTTAATCTGTTTATTACTATTGTCAAAATACAGAACATGTTCAAATTCAGGTTTGGTCTACTAAATTTTACTGGAGTTATGCCCCTTTATGAGCTTGAAAACCTTTCAGATTTTTTTCATCTCATATTCAGATTTTCTTTTCATGAAACCTCAGTCACACAAATGCTTTTGATTGCATTTTTCTATGGCTTACAAAGTCCTCATTGAGAAGCATCTTTTCAGTTTGCCAACTTGCCTTTCAGCTTTAAAAATCCACCACTCCCCCCCCCCCCCCCCCCCCCTCCCCCCCTTTGATATTTGCGGGGGGATATGCCACGCTTGGCGTTGCCTTGTTTTATCGTTAATGCCTGATAGAAAATCACATTTGCAGTCTCACTGGGGAAATTGTCTCTGCAACTAACTACTGTTCACAATAGATATTCTCATTATTGCATCTATCCATCTCTAATTCGAACGTCAAATAGACGCCGCTAAGGATTTGTCCAATCTTAGCAAGTGTTGTAATTAACTGTACTGGTAGCCTGTTTGATCAGTGATCAAAACTACCATTACTTTTGCATTTTATGAATCATGGCATTCCATAACACAAATCATATCTGTGTAAGTCCTTCATATACTGATGCAATAATAGCTTGTTCAAGGGGAGCGCAGTGGCTCAGTAGGTAGAGGTGCAGGCTGCAAGCTGAGAGGTCCTCGGTTCGAATCCCACCTGCAGCTACCGCGTGGTGTCCTTGGGCAAGACACTTCATCTCCATTGCCCGCGTGGGGGCACGATGACGCCGTGTACTAAGGCGTACTGCGCGTCGATGGTACGCATGTCTTCACCCAATCTAACCCTGCCTGTGCTGCAGTGCGGAGTTATGATGTTGGGGAGCTGGCAGCTGCTCGTCGTTGCTCGGTGGTTCTCTCCGGGTACTCCGGCTTCCTCCACCCGTAAAACTGTCACGGTCATGATTAGCCATTGTGCATAAATATGTGACCTTAAACATCAATAAATAAATAAATAAATAGCTTGTTCAAAATCGGGACAATTCCAAGGGTTGGACTGACAGTCAAAAAGCCAGGACAGACAAAAAGAATAAAGACTTGTAAAACTAAAACAGCTGGACA
Organism: Pictodentalium vernedei; assembly: GCA_031216915.1. NCBI lineage: Eukaryota > Metazoa > Mollusca > Scaphopoda > Dentaliida > Dentaliidae > Pictodentalium > Pictodentalium vernedei. The sequence continues at coordinate 12,706 of JAUFNR010000057.1, forward strand.
TTCTGCTGATCGACCCAAAAAATGACTGCTGACGGCTTTAGAAACAGGAATTTGTGTAAATGTTCATAACAAAATTAAAGAAAAAAAAGCAGCAGCCAATTAGAGGCTCAGCAAAAAAAAAAAACAGTAACGAAATGCACTGTGAAAGCCCAAAGAGGCTGAGAAAAAATACATTAGCGAAATGCTCTGTAAGACCCAAAGAGGCTGAGAAAAAACAGTAGCGAAATGTGCTGTAAAGGCCCATAGAGGCTGAGATAATAAACAGTAGCGAAATGCACTGTAAAGGCCCAAAGAGGCTGAGAAAAAAACAGTTGCGAAATGCACTGTAAAGGCTCATAGAGGCTGAGATAAAAAAAACAGTAGTGAAATACGTGGAAAGGCCCAAAGAGACAGAAAAAACAGTAGCGAAATGCACTGTAAAGGTCCATGGAGGCCGAGATAAAAAACAGTAACGAAATGCACTGTAAAGGCCATAGAGGCTGAGATAAAAAACAGTAGCAAAATACATTGTAAAGGCCCAAAGAGGCTGAGAAAAAACAGTAGCGAAATGCGCTGTAAAGGCCCAAAGAGGCTGAGAAAAAAAACAGTAGCGAAATGTGCTGTAAATGCCCAAAGAGGCTGAGAAAAAACAGTAGCAAAATGCGCTGTAAAGGCCCATAGAGGCTGAGAAAAAACAGTAGCGAAATGCACTGTTAAGGCCCAAAGAGGCTGAGAAAAAACAGTAGCGAAATGCACTGTAAAGGCCCATAGAGGCTGAGAAAAAACAGTTGCGAAATGCGTTGTAAAGGCCCATAAAGGGTGAGAAAAAAAACAGTAGCAAAATGCGCTGTAAAGGCCCAAAGAGGCTGAGAAAAAACAGTAGCAAAATGTGCTGTAAAGGCCCAAAGAGGCTGAGAAAAAACAGTAGCGAAATGCGCTGTAAATGCCTGTAGAGGCTGAGATAAAAACAGTAGCGAAATGCACTGTAGAGGCCCATAGAGGCTGAGATAAAAAAAACAGTAGCGAAATGCACTGTAAAGGCCCAAAGAGGCTGAGAAAAAACAGTAGCGAAATGCGCTGTAAAGGCCCATAGAGGCTGAGGTAAAAAAAGTAGCGAAATGCGCTGTAAAGGCCCAAAGAGACTGAGAAAAAACAGTAGCGAAATGCGCTGTAAAGGCCCAAAGAGGCTGAGAAAAAAAAACAGTAGCGAAATGTGCTGTAAAGGCCCAAAGAGGCTGAGAAAAAACAGTAGCGAAATGCGCTGTAAATGCCTGTAGAGGCTGAGATAAAAACAGTAGCGAAATGCACTGTAGAGGCCCATAGAGGCTGAGATAAAAAAAACAGTAGCGAAATGCACTGTAAAGGCCCAAAGAGGCTGAGAAAAAACAGTAGCGAAATGCGCTGTAAAGGCCCATAGAGGCTGAGGTAAAAAAAGTAGCGAAATGCGCTGTAAAGGCCCAAAGAGACTGAGAAAAAACAGTAGCGAAATGCGCTGTAAAGGCCCAAAGAGGCTGAGAAAAAAAAAACAGTAGCGAAATGTGCTGTAAAGGCCCAAAGAGGCTGAGAAAAAAACTCTAAATCTGCCAAGTTTCATACTTGCCAGTCCCAAGCTCGGGTAAAAGATGAGGGGAGTTGATAAAGTTTAAAAACAGTATCAGGATTCACTGTAGAAAAACTCTAAATCTGCCAAGTTTTATACTTGCTGGTCCCAAGCCCGGGTAAAAGATGAGGGAAGTTGATAGATTTATGAAGAGAACAGTAACAAAATTTACTGTAGAAAAAACTTGAAATCTGCCAAGCATTATACTACTCGATCTTGATAAAATGTGAATGAATGAAGTGAAAAGTGTTGATAAATTATAAACTATTTATTTCAAATCAAGCTCAAAATACTTTACTTCTCCTGCCTGTGAAAACTGAGACCGCAAATCAGAAGTCGTGCTATACATTAAAAGTGAAATTATAGGGGTCAAGGTTAAAATATCGATATAAAAGTTTGGATATATATTGACTATACCCAAATTCACCAGATAGCGTTTATTTGGTGTTTTTAGGACCAGTAGGTTACTTGGGGTCTCTTTTTTATCTAGTTGCGGAAAAGTGAGATCGCAAGTCTGATAGAGGGCTACACATTAAAAGTGGAATTTTATGGGTTAATGCTAAAATATCGATGCCAGACTTTATATATGTAATGAATATACCAGAACTTACCAGATAGCACTTATTGGGTGTTTTTACGATTAGTAGTTCACTTGCAGTCTCTTTGTCCCTGATTGTGAAAATTGAGACCGCAAATCAGAAGTCGAGCTATACATTGAAAGCAAAATTTTAGGGGTTAAGCTTAAAGTATTGAAATGAAAGTTCAGATATGTATTGAATATACCCAAATTCCCCAGACAGCATTTATTTGGTGTTTTTACGATTAGTAGTTTACTTGTGGTCTGTTTGTCTCTGATTGTGAAAATTGAGATCGCAAATCAGAAGTCAAGCTATACATTAAAAGCAAAATTGTAGGGGTTAAGATTAAAGTATCGATATGAAAGTTTGGATATGTATTGAATATGCCCAAATTCCCCAGTTAGCGTTTATTTTGTGTTTTTAGGACCAGTAGATTACTTGCGGTCACTTTGTCCCAAGTTGCGGAAAAGTGAGACCACAAGTCTGATAGAGCGCTATACATTAAAAGTGGAATTTTATGGGTTAACGTTAAAATACCAAACATGGCTGGTAGTGCCTCTTGTCCTTGACCAGGATAGGGGTGACTTACTGGTCCATACAATTGGACCAAGATCGTACTGCTTGATTTTGAAGCCCTTGTTTATATTTTTACCTAACTTTAGTGGCAGACGAAACTTGCCAAAACTGGGGAGGGAGTCTCTGAATGAGGGTGTAGCAAATTGTAACATGTTAAAATTGCTGAACTATTGAAGAAAAGAGAAGCATTTTTTTTGACTTTGAAAGCCATATACAAAGATTGTTCATCATAGAGTACCTTGTGTGATATGCCCTGGGCTGGGTCCGATTATGTCTTATCAACCTACCTTACAATTGTTTACAACAGGCTCGCACTACAGTGGAAGTCTCTTAACTCGAAAAAATACTCTCTATTTTCTTCTTCTTTCCCAAGTGTTTTGGGAAAGAAAAGTAATGCAAAAGCACCAAGAAAGCATAAGCCAAAACTGGGTTGAGTGCGACTGACGCACACCCAGTAGAGGACACTCTTCTCCTTGTACTAATCCATGGCCTCTGGAACCAGTGCACAGACGTATAACTGTTTGTTCCCACCATCTTACAGGATGCTGATCGTTTTGCTCATCAACAGTGATACCTTTTGACTCGGTGTTAACAATGTTTCCTGTTCTGAATTGTGGATCCATAGATGTTTCTTCACTATCCAGACATACAGGACAGTTTTATGTATTCTCTTGAGTATTCACTGTATTTTTCGTGATAAATCTCTATACTAATTTTGTGTGCGATTTTTGCATTCTGTGCTGTTTCGGTCTTCTGTTCAGTAATGCTAACCCTTTGGGTTCTGCTTTTATCTGAGTTAGGTGTCGGCTGTTGTGGCAGCTTTTGTCCCCTCTGTTGAGGGTAGAATTTCTGCCAGTTCCCTTTTTGGCTGTTGTGGTACTTTTCTGTTCCTGTCGGGCCTTTGTTTCCTGCCACCTTACTCTGGTAGCTGGGGGTGTTCGGATTTACTTTTTTCTTTGGGTTCACCTTCCCATCTACATTGCTCTCACCAGATATGCCTAGGACGAGACCTTGCGGGCCATTTTTGTTGTCTTAGCTTGTTGATGTTTCCCTTCATTCATGAATACTCCACTTTATTTGGGTGTTCTATTGAAAGACCCTGTGGGCTGGTTGGTCTTCCACATTTTATCTGTGGGTGGGGTGGTCTTCTACCTTTTGGGCTTCAGTCTATCGTGTAGTTCAAGCACGTGCCTGCGGGAAGGGGAATGCAGTCGTTCAGAGCCTCTGTGGATACTGCAGTAGCTGCCGACTTTCTAGCGAAGAGATGCCTGGTTCTGTTAATGCTGTCCCCCTCCTGTAAACATCTGAACCTGTCACTTAGGTTGTTACTCATTTGGATCCGAGCTTGATTTACTCTCTATGCTTTTCCGCCTTTGTCAACAGCTACTGATGTATCCACTCCTGCTGCTGCTCCATCGCTGAGGTCAATGGTCTCCATTTCAGCCGGCCATGGCTTATCCCTGCAGGCGTCTGCAGGGATTTCTGCTTCTTTGGATGAGGGATATCTGCCTCAACCTTCCCTGACTTCAACTCGGCGATGTCGGAAGTGGTTGCTGGCCCATCCCTCTGCTGTGGTGTCTCAGCTGTTGAGCCCAGCAGGTTTTGATTTGGATTCAGATGTCCATGGTGGGGGTCACTGTGGACTCTGTTGTGCGTTCATCCATGCACTCGGGTTCTTCGACCAGTTTTGTGGGACTGGAACATTTTGTGCAGCCTGGACTCTCCTGAGTTCCCGCTCTTAGATCTTCAGGGTATTTCATACCCCTATAAGCATCTGTATTCAGATGTTTCGGCTGCCACCAGTCAACCTAGGTCGGGTGTTCTAGAGGATGATCGTGACGTTCCCATTGCCTTCAGTGAGGCTTCTAGTGGCTTTGAGGTGCCGTCCATGGCACCACTTCCCGGGATTGGAAGCAGGCTGGTTTCTGACCCCCCCTAGTGTTCTGACACCATGGGAGGCATCAGCTGGTATGCCCGACATAGCCATCTGTCTTCCGACTCAGGTGATGGGTCTGTGAAGCCATGGGCTGTTCCTCCTGCTTCTGCTTCTTCCTCTTACTCACATAGTAAGGTTAAGCATTGGCAGTCCAGGGTGAGGTCTCAGTATCTTTCATCTAGCAGAGGAGGTGGTTTCTCCTCTCATGGGCCTCGATGGGGCTCGAAATGAAGGTCCTCACCTCGATTCGTCCCAGGTTGGAGGAAGGATATCCGAGTTTGCAGACTGTTGGGCCACGATCACATCCGATCCTTGGGTGTTAGATGTTCTTCGGTCTGGTCTGCTGATATCCTTTCTGATGCACCCCACTCCGTCGAGAGTGCCCCTTCCAACCCAAGTTCCTTTAAATGTTTCACATCGGGAACTTTCGATCATGGAGATAGACAATCTCCTGTCAAAGGGGGCAATTGAGGTCATCAAGAACATTCATTCAGTGGGATTTCCCACCTGTTCTTGGTACTGAAGAAGGAAGGCCGACTCTGACCAGTTATCGATCTGAGTATCCCAAACCAGTCTGTCATTGCTCCCAAGTTCAGCATGGACAATTCACCGCTCCATTCACCAGGAAGATTTCACTTCCAGCATCGACCTGTGAGACGCTTACTTTCATGTTCCGATTCATCGGACATCGCAAAAGTATCTCAGGTTTTAGGTTCAGGTTCAGATTTACATGTTCAAGGCCATGCCTTTCAACCTCAACCTTGCTCCTTGGACCTTCATCCGACTGATGTCACATGTGATACCCTTCCATTGCACTCTGTCCAGGGTGACTACTTCGGCGTATCTGGCCGATATCCTCCAGAGGTGCTCCAATGCTGCTCTTCTGGAGTCAGATGTCGACACACTTGAGCCTGCCCATGTTGCTAGGGTTCAGAATCACTGAGGAGAAGTCAGACCTGGTCCCTTCTCTGTTGTTTTGTCATCTGGGGATGGACTTCCATTTTCAGCTGAATACGGTGGCAGTTCCCCGGGATGAGGGCTGTGATTCTTTCGACTTTTGCCTTGACTCTGATTCAGTCCACGCCCGCGACAGCTTGGAGTATTCTCCGGCTGCTCGGTCTCTGCAGTTCGGTGACAGATCTCATTCTTCTAGGTCGGCTGCAAGTCAGACCTCTCCAACACTTTCTCAGTTGTTGGAGGCTGAATGTCAATCCTCTGGATCTGGTGCTTCAGCTACCAGCATCTCTTCATAATGTCACCTTCTTCCCTGGATGGATGTTCAGTGGATTATGCAGAGAGTTCCATTGAACTTGCCCATGTCTGATCGTGTTCTGACGGCTGATGCCAGCGATCTCGGATAATGCAAGACACTGGATCCTCTGATCTTTTCCTTAACAGTGTTTGGGACCAGGATTAAGCAGCAGCTCTTCACATCTACCAGAAGGAGCTTCTTGCTTTTCTGAGTTCCCGGCAAATGGATCCCCCACCTTTCTAATAGTCAGGTCCTTCTGTTGTCCGAGAGTTCAACAGTGGTCGCTTACATTCGGAACCAGGCTGACACGCACTCAGTTCCCATGTATGAATTGGCACGGGATCTTCTACTGCTCGCTCAGGATGTCAATGCCAGGGTGAGGGTTCATCACATTCCTGGTCATCTGAATGTCCTTGCCGACGGGGCAGGATCCACCAAGTGGCTGCTTCACAGGGCAGTATTCCAGTCACTTTGCAATCTCTGGAGTCACCCCCCACATCGATCTCTTTGCGATGCATTGCAACCCTCTGGTGTACACTTTCATGTAACTGTGTCTAGGTCCTCTGACTTTCGCTGTGGATGCTGTGTCCCCCTATTGGAATGGTCTAGTCGGGTATGCCTTCCTGTCGGTTTCAATTCTGCCTCAGATTCTAGCCAAGATACAAATCATTCTGATTGCTCCCCTGTCACCTCAGTGGGTGTGGATCAATCAGCTCCACTCACTGTTAGCAGCAGTTCTGGCACATTTCCCTCTACATCATGACCTTCTTTGCCAAGGTCAACCGAGGAAGTTTCACATCGACCTGACTTCATTGTGCCTTCATACATATCTTTTGTCAGGTCCTGTCTCCTCCGTAGTGGTTTTTCGAGACAAGCAGTGAGTGCATTTCTTCAAGGCTGCACTCCTCTGGTTTAGCCTATGTGGCTAAGTGGAAGGTCTGCTGCTGATGGTGTGATCACTCAGTTGATTATGCCAATCCTTCGATAACACAGATTGCAGAATTTCTAGTATATATGTTTGATTCTCGAGGGTCTTACTATCAAGGAGACAGGTCCATGCTTTTGGAGGTCTCTTCGTATGTGGGAAAGCATCGTAATGGCTCTAATCCATACCTCTCGAGGCTTATTCGGCACTTTTCTTTGAAAAGGCCTAGGTTTTTTTGGCCACTAATCCCAAGATGGTATCTTTCATGGGTGTCTTGGGTGCTGCTTTGCTTGGGGGGTGGGGGGGGTGGGGGTCAGTGGTGGGCATTCAAATTTTTATGCCAGGTGGATACGCATTTTCTCAAATTCAAGATGACTTTTGTGATGGCATTTTGCCTCAGCCAGAAGGGTTAGTGAGCTTCACTCCCTCTCTGTTGATCCAGCCTTTTTTCAGGAGCTCCACCGACAGTGTTACTTTACCACTGATTGCTCCTTTCTAGCCAAGAATCAGGTGCCAGAAACTACTCCACCTCCAATCTGTATCAGTGCTTTTTCTTCTGCTGAGGGTAATCACCCTTTGTCTAGTTTGTGCAATTTGCATTTACCTCAAAATGGACACAGTTCATTAGGAATGGCAGGAAAAGATATTTTTCTTCCTCTCGCCCCTGGTCGACAGAAGATCTCTCCTCAATCCATTTCTAGGCGGATTTGTCTTGCTTTTGGCGCATCATACGCTCATCTAGCAACTGACGATTGTATTACCAATCACTTTTCTGCCCACAAGGTGCATGCATTGTCTACCTCCTGGGCTTATGCTAACTCTGTCAGTTGTCGATGTTATGCAGGCAGCCTATTGGACTTTCTCCACCTATCTGCGTCAGTTTGCAGGAGCAGTCTGAGGATCTCTTTTCTTTAGGCCCTCTTCCTTCTGCTCAGGCTGTCATCAACCTTGGCCATTAGGATTCTTGAAAGGTCTGTTCCAGTCCTGTTCTTGGTACAGTGGAGCGCACTTGAATGGATATCTCTTAACTGAATAACACTGTTGATTGATTATAATTTCCCAACACAATATTATTTACCATACCTCCAGTACAAATTTGACCTGTTAATTGAATATAGGTTATAGAGTAAATTCTTATTAATTGAATAAAAAATCTTGTAACCTGTCTGACTCAAAATATTACCTTACTCTCCCCAGTTTTCCTTTGTTTATAGACTTATTTGGCCTCAGTACATTCAAAACAGGCATTTAATCTATTATATTTTGTTTGACAGAGCTCATGGAGCTCTGTCAAACAATATATAACAGAATAAATGCTAAGTTTATTTCTAAAATACAGAAAAGTGACACAATTCCTGTTAATTGATTATCCTTAGTAATTGAATAATTTCCATTGGCAAAGTGGCTATTCAATTAAAAAGGGTTCCACCGTACTGTCCTTTCTGTCCGTGTGTCACACAGGGCCATATACGCCTCACCTCCCATTGTCATTATACTACCCACTTAAAAAGTGGGAGGTATATAGTGTTCACTTGGTCCGTCCGTCTTTCTGTCTGTCCGTCCGTCCGTAAAGCTTTAGGGAGGTACACATCTGCTATCCGCAACTCCTCCTAAACCAGTGAACGGATTTCCTTGAAACTCTCAGACTTTCTTTTACATACATTGAAGATGTGCACCTCCTATTTTTTTTTTCAGATATTTTCATTTTGACAGTTTCCCATGTTGAAAAATGAACTTTGTCAGATTCATTTGACATTCTGTACAGATCTGCTATCCGCAACTCCTCTTAAACCATTTAAAAGATTTCATTGAAACTTTCAGATGTTCTTTTACATACATTGAAAATGTGCACCCCCTATTTTCTTTTCAGATATTTTCATTTTTACAGTTTCCCATACCGGTACTGAAAAATGAACTTTGTCAAATTCAATTGACATTCTGTACAGATCTGCTATCCGCAACTCCTCTTAAACCATTGAACAGATTTCATCGAAACTTTCAGACATTCTTTTACATACATTGCAGATGTGCACCTCCTATTTTCTTTTCAAATATTTTCATATTTACAGTTCCCCATATTCAAAAATGTTCTTTGTCAATTCAGGTTTTAGTAGGGAGGGGTATAGATCTGCTATCCGCCACTCCTCTTAAACCATTGAACAAACTCCATTGAAACTCATAGACTTTTTTTTTTACATACATTGAAGATGTTCACCTCCTATTTTTCTTTCAGATGTTTTCGCTTTCCGTCCGTCCGTCCACCCGTCCGTCCGTCCACCCGTCCGTCCATTATGCTTTAGGGATGTACACATCTGCTATCCGCAACTCCTCTTAAACCATTGAACGGATTCCATTGAAACTCTCAGACATTCTTTTACATGCATTGAAGATGTGCACCTCCTATTTTCTATTCAGATATTTTCATATTCCGACATACATCCGTCCATCCTTTATGTTACAGGGGTGTTATGTTGTGGTTTTTTTTTTGGGGGGGGGGGGGGGGGGGGTACTCATCTGCTATCTGCAACTCCTCTTAAACCAGTGAACGGATTTCATTGAAACTCCCAGGCATTCTTTTACATATATTGGAGATGTGCACCTCCTATTTTGTTTTCAGATATTTTCTTTTTTACAGTTTCCCATATTGAAAAATGAACTTTGTCAAATTCAATTGACATTCTGTACAGATCTGCTATCCTTAACTCCTCTTAAACCATTGAACAGATTTCATTGAAACTTTCAGACATTCTTTAACATATATTGAAGATGTGTACCTCCTGTTTTGTTTTCAGATATTTTCATTTTTAGGGCTTCCCATATTTAATAAAAATGGGCTTTGTCAATTCAAGCTTGTGTGGGGGGTTGTTGACATTTGTTATCCACGACCTCTTTTAAACTAGTGAATGGATTTCAAACATTGGTGTCAGTGTTTGTGCTCTCCACATTAAATGCACTTTTGCTGTTGTAAAATGTTTCTTGGTGGGAGTGGGTGGTATCATTTAGTGAGCAGTGCTCACAGTTTTTCTAGTTTACTAATTGCTGTAATGCTATGGTTTTATGGGCCTTGGGAACTCTTGTTCTGTTCACAGTTCCAGCGCAGTCGGGTTATGTAGGGGTTGGTTATGTGATGCCCTCCTCCTCTTGTATATTCAGCCTTTTGTAAACTATTGTAAGGTAGGTTGATAAGAAATTGAAATTTTATAGTAAATTTCCTTTCTTATTATACCAACCACAAATGTTTACGTGGAGGCCCTCCCATCTTCTTACTCGGATAAAAATCCCTTCCTCCCTGCTGATCACATAACTCATTGTTGGTGGATTCAGATAGAATAACACGTTGGTTATACATTTGTGCACTGGTTCCGGAAGCCGTGGATTAGTACCATCAGAGTGTCCCCTACTGGGTGTGTGCCGGTCGCAGTCAACCCAGTTTGGGCTTATTTTTTAGTCCCCTACGGGAACCGTAAAGGAACTATAGGATTGCACTCCATCCATCTGTCCGTCCGTCCGTCTGTCTGTCTGATTTTATCTTACCACCTCTCCCTCCAATATGCTTTAAGCTACACCTTTCATATTTGATACATGGATAAATGGTTCTGAGGGGATGATGCACGCTCAAAATCTTTGTTTCAAAATCCAAGATGGTGGAATGGTGGCCATTTTTGTTTTGTTTTTTTAACCTTTCTTCTCTATTTTCATGTTAACACCCTTCCCTCCAACATGGTTCAAGCTATACTTCGCATATTTGGCACATGGTTAGAGGGTTGGGTGGGGATGATGCACGTTCAATATCCGTCTGTCTGTCTGTCTGTCTGTCTGTCTGTCCATCCGTCTGTCTGTCTGTCTGTTTTTATGTTACCACCTCTTCCTCCATCATGCTTTAAGCTACACCTTTCATATTTGATACATGGATAAATGGTTCTGAGGGGATGATGCACGCTCAAAATCTTTGTTTCAAAATCCAAGATGGTGGAATGGTGGCCATTTTTGTTGTGTTTTTTTAACCTTTCTTCTCTATTTTCATGTTACCACCCTTCCCTCCAACATGGTTCAAGCTACACTTTGCATATTTGGCGCATGGATAGAGGGTTGGGAGGGGATGATGCACATTCAGTATTTTTTTTTTCAAAATCCAAGATGGCGGCATGACGGCCATTTTTGTTGTGGTTTTTTTTAAGCCTTTTTCTCTATTTTATATTACCACCCCTCACTCCAACATGGTTCAAGCTACACTTTTCATATTTGGCACATGGATAGCTGGTTGTGATGGGATGATGCACGTTCAATATTTTTTTTTTCAAAATTCAAGATGGCGCCATGGCAGCCATTTTTGTGTTTTTTTAAGCTTTTTTCTCTATTTTATGTTACCACCCCTCCCTCCAACATGGTTCAAGCTACACCTTTCATATATGTGATACATGGATAAAGGGTTGTGAGGGGATTATGCACGCTCAATATTTTTTTTTCAAAATCTAAGATCTGTCTGTCTGCCTGTTTGTCTGTCTGTCTGTCTGTTTTATGTTACTACCTCTCCCTCCAACATGCTTTAAGCTACACCTTTCATATTTGGTACGTGGATAAATGGTTCTGAAGGGATGATGCACGCTTAATATTTTTTTTCAATATCCAAGATGGCGGAATGGCGGCCATTTTTGCTGTGTTTTTTTTAAGCTTTTTTTCTCTATTTTTGTGTTACCACCCCTCCCTCCAACATGGTTCAAGCTACACTTCTCTCAATTCTCAATTTTAGATTCCATTCACATTTGAAATCCTGTCTGATAACCTGTATTTTACCCAAACCACCCCCCAGGTCTGACACTCCTGTTGAGTGTTGTCATGAAACCCGAATTGACCCCAAGCCGAACCGTCCCCAGGCCGAACCGTCCCCAATTATTTTACCAAAACTGCCCCCCCCCCCCCCCCCCCCCCCCCCCCAGGTCTGATACTCCTGCTGACGTTGGTCACGTCTTATGTGACAAAAACACCTTATGACACAAAAGCGCCGTAGGGGACTAATACTACCTCGGTGGTCAAACACTTGTTCTTGGTGCTTTTGCACCACTTTTCTTTCCCAAATCGCTTGGGAAAGAAGAAAATAGAGAGTATTTTTCTGAGTTATGGACTTTCACTGTAATGCACGCCTGTTGTCAACAATTGCGGTAGGTGTAATAAGAAAGGAAATTTACTATAAAATTTAAATTTCTACTTCTAGTAGAACTATAGAAAAATATGAGTTTAGTGTTAATTGGATATGGAGTTTTTTAAGGATTAAGAATCTGAACAGTGGCCAGACTGATATCAAATTTCCACTGGTTTACCATGTAAGCATTGGATTTGGAAATATAACTACCTGTATGGTGGTTGAATGGCAATCACTTAAAACAAACTCTAACAACCAATGTAACATTTATCCCCCTGCTTATATTCTGGGAAGGGGTTAACCTTTTTATACTCCCATCACTTCAGCATGTCCCAACCTGATTTTACAATTATTAATTCATTTTAATCACTTACATTTTAACTTCTTTCAGACTCTGTGACATTGAAAAAACAGAATGGCAAACATTAAAAAACTCTTCAGTGAGAGGTAGAGAGGGGGGCTACAAGATCCACAAACTTTTCTTTTTCCTTCCAAACATTCTGTGTCAAGGGGGGGGGGGGGGGGGGGGGTGGTGGAATCAATCAACATATTTCCATCCACTTGAAGACATCCACAGTAAACAAGCACTGCATCAATTCCAGAGGCTCTGAGATAGAGTCCCCCCACCCTCTAATCTACATTCAAACATGTACACCTTAATATTTGTAAAAAAAACCTGTCATTTGTTTGATGGCCAAGTGCAAGCGGCAATGTGCACGGTACACAAAGGTCATGTACATGTGCATATTCTCATATATTTTAACATAAACACTGAAATAACTTGATTAAAACAACCTTGCTCACAGTAGCCTGTTATAATCAGCCCTTCTATTTCAGAAAAAAACGCGGTCAGCAAAAAAAATGCCGACGTAAAAATTATGCACCTCAGCAAAAACATAGCTACTTCGGCAGTTTTTAAAATGTAACCTGTTTTAATAAACACAAATGGCACATAACTTTTCTTGTTTTATTATTTATTGATGTAACTGTACTGCCAGGTTACAAAATATATTTCATGATTGACCTCAATCGAAGAATCTTCAAAGTGACCAGAATCTCCTCACATGCGTATATTTACAAGCGTGCATTTGTTTACATTTTTCTGGAGGCTCCAGGTATCCCATTGTGCATCGGTCATAGAGGATTGTTGATAAGGTGTGTAAGAAGCAGATCAGGTCCCCACTATATGCAAGGAAATCATTTATTTTAAGGTGCTATATAAGTATGGGAAATTTGTTTACCTTGAAATTCTCACCTCTGATATTCCATAAATTCAAATTAAATATACACAAATTATACGACAAAATGGAGGTTGAGATGTGTAGAACATGACCAAGTGTATGAAATCAACTCACAAAGTTGACAGTAGGCACCAATGGTTTGAGAAATCTGCTACAGTATTCATACCAGTACTGATAATAAAATAGGGTAGGGTTTATGAGGTGTAACTCACAGGTTGAATTCCCCACAATTATTGGTGCTTTAATTCCACAATTTTTTGACTGATACTTTGTTTTGTCAACTGTCAGTTCTCATCAAGTTTATTTGCCTGAATGCTGACTTTCGTGCTGCATCATTTCCATGCCATTATCATATACTACTCAAAGTTTGCTAAGCACCAAGTATATCCAACGACCCATTTTACGTTTTAGTTGAAATATTGTAATGAAAAGTGTATATATTTTTTATTTAGTTATATCTTTCAATGATTTAAGTACAAAAATTAAGATTTTATTTGTGTTTGACATTATTTGTTAGCTTTTGAACACGATAACCATGGAAAATGTATATTATTGGTAAACGGGGAAATTTTTCGGTTGGCCAAAAAGTTGACGGAGCGAACTGGTATGGGTTCAATATCGAGTATGAGGCCCATTACTGTTAATTACGGATTGACAGTGGCTTCTCATGCTCCCAATCAGGTTCCTGGTGGTCCTTTGTGGGATGTTGTTCCATTTTTGGACCAGCATATAGCACCAAGCTCCTGGACACTTCTTGGCTGGACTGGACAGGCTGAAATCGCAAGCTGCAACTCATTCCAGACATGTTCGGTTGGATTGAGGTTAGGGAATCTTGCTGGCCAGTCCATACTCTCAATCCCCTCCCTCTGTTGGCACTCCGCGACAGCATGGGCAACATGAGGACGAGCATTAACGTCCATCAGAATGAAGCTATCACCCACTGCACCTGCATACAATCTTGACGTGGACATCCAGAATAGCGTTGTGCAGTCAATGTACCATGTTCAAGGATGCAGAGCTCTGTATGTCCATCCCAGCTGATGCCGCCCCAGACCATGATTGACCCTCCACATAGCAGTCATGCTCGGCAATGTTGTCTGCATGGAATCGCTCTCCTGGTCTTCTCCATACCCTAGATCGCCTATCTGTGTGGTCTAAGCAGTACCTTGAATCATCTATAAAAAAAAGACAAGGTCGCCAATCTTCTCTAGTAAGTTCAACGTGGTTCATGGCCCATTCATATCGTGCCTGGCGGTGGTTCTGGGACAGTGGAATGCAAATACATGGTCTTCTCGATCAGAGGCCACCTTTGTGCAACCTTGCCCGGATAATTTGCGTCGAAACATTTACCCTAGATGCATTCTAAAGGTCACTGCAAAGCTGGGTTGCTGTGGCAAAACTGGTCTTCAGCTGCAGATGTTGCCATGTCTCTGCCACCACCATGCTATCTTACTGGTGTGCCATAGTGCTGAATTCTAGCCCAGGCTCTGGTGATCACCATATGGTGCACACCAGGGGCTTCACCAACCTGACGATGGGTAGCCCCTTGCTTCATCATCACTACAACCTGCCACATTTGTGCTTCAGATAAATGTCTTCTTACATTTGCATTTGCCATTTTCAATCATTAAATCACAAGGGTTTGTATTGAAATGAAGATTGAATACCCTACAAGTGTAGACAGTACACAAAAACATCATGAAAATCAAGGGGCACATGCTTTCCATGACTGTCACAAAATGTCTGCCTGTCAAGAGAGCTAATGTAAACACTGGGGACCATTTCAATACATTCCTCAATCATATTCACCAAAAATATCGCAAATATGTCACAAGCAAATTTTACAATGATGTGTCAAATATTTGGTGCTTAGCAAACTATTGAGTAGTATACATATTTCTCTTGTCACGAGACTCCAGATATCTTTTTTCTTGTTCAGTTTTTAAAAATTTATTCATGGATGCAACCCACAGATTGAATTACCCTCAAAATTCTGGTTGCTTGAATCCCCCATATACTCTTATTTTTTTTCGGAGTCGTAAGAACTGAACTCCAACTGGTTATAATTATCAGTTGACAGGAAGTTCATATGCTTACATCTGATTAGGTATGGTTTACGGGGTGCAACACACAGGTTGAATTCCCCACAAAGTTCTGGTTGCTCGAATCCCACAAGTTTTGAGCTTATACCATTTTTCGTTTTTTGGGTCAGAATTTTTATCTGAATTATTTTGTGCGATATAGGAGTCATAACAATTGAACTGCAACAGGTTACAATTATCAGTTCCATAAAGGTCATACATGTATGCTTTGCATCTAATTAGGTATGGTTTATGGGGTTCAACCCACAGGCTGAATTCCACACTAAATTCTGGTTGCTTGAATCTAACAAGTTTTGGCCTTATACTCATTTAATTTTTTGGGTTCAGAATTTTAATCTGAGTTATTTTGTGTGTCATAGAAGTTGAAACAGCTCAACTCAACTGCAACATCACTTTCCAGAAAGTTTATTGGCTTGTATCTGATGAGTTTGCATTGTAACTTTTCTATATAGCAGATATTTTTGTTATTTTTGTTGTAACAACATTATAAATAGTTAACTTCACTTGTTTTGTGCACTGTAACTGTTAACTTAACTCAAAAGTTATGTGTCACCATCAAAGCTGCTGGGTAATGTTTCTGCGAGAGAAAAATGTCTGGTCATGGTCGTCAATCATTAAGCTTCACCCACCCATGCGGCCTTGTTTACAAACATATGTTGCTAATTAACTAAGCCGGCATTCTGGCATATTATGATTTCCAAACGTTAGTTGTTACTGAATGTATTAGTGGATATTTTCTGATTTGTACATTTTGGGTACTTTCAGTCAAATATGATTTAATAGTTATCAAAATAAAAATGTTACTTTTATGACACGCTATTTAAAATATAACAACGATAATGATTGATCGATCATCATCTTTTAAATTATGTAGAAACAAAAACACCACTAACACAGGCTTCGGAATAGTTAATTAGCATGTAGCTGCATGTAGCTGTCCCCCCCCCCCCCCCCCCCCCCCCTCCAAATTCAACTTTTTGGGACCCAAATTTTAACTCAAGCCAGAATAATTGATGTCAAAACATTTATCAGAATCATTCTGTTTACAGAATGATCAACCCCACATATATTGGATGGATGCATCCCTCGCAAGTACCATGTACTTGCACCCCTTGAGTAAACATATAGACAAGTCCACCACACCCAACATGATAAGTGTCATGTAAGCCCCTCATAATTGTGCTAAGTAAACACCATACATTTTGGACGAATGTGTACACCATAAGTGAAAATATGCTCCTGCAATTCAAAATACCCACAACTCCATTGAGTAAGGATATGACTCGCCACCAGAGGAATACTGAAGGTATCACTGTTGTAAATATTTGAATTAGAGTAACCCGCCTTGAAATGTTGCACTCAGAAGTGATGCAATCTCTAAAAATAAGCAGACTTGGGAAAATATATTGTTTCAATAAACATTTGAGACATTCTAATGACGTCTTGCATTATTGTTGAATATTCCAGATAAATAGAGTGATTTGATGACTTTTGGACCAAAAAAATACAATTGACTTTTGGTGTGGTTTTGTTGGGAATTCCCTAAAAAATATGTGTACATGACCGTGTTTTATGGTTTGTCAGTGCCATACTAATGACTCTGGGTGCCGTAACTGAGAAAACTGAGGCTTTTTCTGAGAAAAATTGCAGAATATTCATCAAACGCAAGGTGAAATGTCTCCAGAAGACATAATGTAATTTATAAATTATCATTAATGAGAAATTCAATATCACAAGAGGCTTGTTTTTTGTCAACATCAATTAATTTATGAATCATATCATAAAGTTTTGACAAAAATGGGCATAGCAGGGGGGCCACATTCAGGGCTATATTTTGCCACATCAGTAGGAAGAAGCAATGTTGACATCAATTGGTGGAATAAAAAGGCACTGTCCTTTGATATTGGTGAAATTTATAGCTTGAACCCCAATTTTGGAAACAAAAATTGCTATTCGTATTGTTTTGAGGGGATTGGAACACTATATCTCATGCCATGTGGTGAATTGAGACAGTTTTTTCTCCAAAATAAGATGCGCTGATGCAGATTTTACTTTTATTTTGATATCAGGGTAGTTTTCAAAGAACGTTGTGAATTTTTATCCCTCTCAGCATACTTATTAGGTTTCAGGCTAAAAAAATCTTTTGGGGGCAATGCCGGTTTTTAAGCCATTTGACAAAGTTTGGGCATTTTTAGCTCAACTGTTTATAATGAGGGCTATAGTCATGACTCTCGTCTGTCTGTTAAAGTTTTTTTGTCTCCCGCTTTTTGAAAAAAACAGGAGATATTAAATTCAAGGTGTCCTTCCGTCCTTCCTTGTTTTTAGCTTAACTTGACAAAGTCAAGATAAGCTATTGCCATCACGCATGCGGAAGTCTGTTAGTCTGTGAGTCTGTTCACATTTTCCTTTTGTACGGGCTACACCCCGCAGTTCTTGTCTGATTGTCACAAAATTTCATATGCAGGTTTGGGGTCATGTCCAGATGAGAACGTCCCCTTTTGGTCGCGATCGGTCAACCAGTATGGCTGCCCGAGCCCAAAACCCCAAAACCATTAGCACAGTCTACAGGTCGTATTTATGAAGGGATTTCATTGCAACTTGGTATGTTGCCTCTGTATAATGCCTAGATGAGAACGTCCCCTTTTGGGCATGATTTGTCAACCGTGATGGCTGCCCAAGCCTGAAACCCAAAAACTTTTAACACAGTCTGCAGGTCATGTTTAATATGGAGGGATTTCATTGTAACTTGGTAGGATGACTCCTTATGATGTCTAGATGAGAATTTCCCCATTTGGGCGTGATCTGCCAACCGTGACGACTGCCCGAGCCCAAAACCAGAAAACATTTAGCACAGTCTACAGGTCATATTTATTGAGGAATTTCATTGTAACTTGGTGGGTTGACTTCATATAATGTCTAGATGAGAAAGTCTCCTTTTGGATGTGATTGGGCAACTGTAACAGCTACAGGGGCCCGAAAACCTTTAGCACAGTCTACAGGTCATATTTATGAATGGATTTCATTGCAACTTGGTAGGATGACTCCAAATAATGTCTAGATGAGAACTCCCCATTTTGATCGCGATCATTAAGCCTTGATGGGTGCCCAAGCCCAAAAACCTTTAGCACAGGCAAAAGGTCATATTCATGGAAGAATTTCATTGTAACCTGTTAGGTTGACTCCATATAATGCCTAGATGATGACATCTCCTTTTGGTCGTGATTGGTCAACTGTGATGGCTACAGCTGCCCGAAGCCCAAAAACCTTGAGCACAGTCTACAGATCATATTTATGAAGGGATTTCATTGTAACTTGGTAGGTTTGTCTTCATATAATGTCTAGATGAGAACAGCCCCTTTTGGACACCATTAGGCAACTGTGATGGCTACAGAGGCCTGAAGCCCGAAAACCTTTAGCACAGTCAACAGGTGATATTTATGAAGGGATTTCATTGTACCTTGGTAGGATGACTCCAAATAATGTCTAGATGAGAACATCCCCTTTTGGTCGCGATCATTCAGCCTTGATGGCTGCCCGAGCCCAAAACCTTTAGCATAGTCTATAGGTCATATTTATGGAAGGATTTCATTGTAACCTGTTAGTTTGACTCCATATAATGCCTAGATGATGATGTCCCCTTTGGTCTTGATTGGTCAACTGTGACGGCTTCAGGGGCCCGAAAACCTTGAGCACACTTTACAGGTCATATTTATGAAGGGATTTCATTGTAATTCAGCCCTGATGGCTGCTCGAGCCCAAAAACCTTTAGCATAGTCTATAGGTCGTATTTATTGAAGGATTTCATTGTAACTTGTTAGGTTGACTCCATATAATGCCTAGATGATGACATCCCCTTTTGGTCTTGATTGATCAACTGTGATGGCTACAGGTGCCCGAAGCCCGAAAATCTTGAGCACAGTCTACAGGTCATATTTATGAAGGGATTTCATTATAACTTCGTAGGATCACTCCAGATGATGCCCAGATGAGAATGTCCCCTTTTGGTTGCGATCATTCAACTATGATGGCTGCCCGAGCCCAAAGCCCAAAAACCTCTAGCACAGTCCTCAGGTCATATTTATGAAGGGATTCCATTGTAACTTGGTAGGATGACTCCAAATAATGTCTAGATGAGAACTTCTCATTTTGATCGCGATCATTAAGCCTTGATGGGTGCCCGAGCCCAAGAACCTTTAGCATAGGCAAAAGGTCATATTTATGGAAGGATTTCATTGTAACCTGTTAGGTTGACTCCATATAATGCCTAGATGATGACATCTTGGTCATGATTGGTCACTTGTGATGGCTACAGGTGCCCGAAGCCCGAAAACCTTGAGCACAGTCTGCAGGTCATATTTATGAAAGGGAGTTCATTATATCTTCGTAGGATCACTCCAGATGATGCTCAGATGAGAATGGCCCCTTGGTTGCGATCATTCAACCATGATGGCTGCCCGAGCCCAAAGCCCAAAAACCTTTAGCACAGTCTACAGGTCATATTTATGAAGAGATTTCATTGTAACTTGGTAGGTTGACTTCATATAATGTCTAGATTGGACGCAATTGGGAAACTGACGGCTACAGGGGCCCGAAGCCCAAAAACCTTTAGCACAGTCTACAGGCCATATTTATGACGGGATTTCGATGTAACTTGATAGGATGACTCGTTTTGGAATAATTTCACTGCAACTTGGTAACTTTCGTTGATATACGTTAAATGTGAGGGCCACATACATTAACTGTGAGGTCATATTGACCTCAGCTCTTCAGTACAGTGTACATCTCATATTATTTTTGTGTCGCCGCCCCACGAAGTGGGGAGCGACATATAGGGATTACTTTTGTCGTCTTGCGTCGTCCGCGTCGTACTTTCTCTTATCTGCCACTCCTCCTTAACCTATGAATGGATTTTGATGAAACTTTCAGTGATTCTTTATCACATAATGGCATTGTGCACCTCCTATTTTATTTTTTGATCTGCTGTATTTTTTCCAGAGTTATGCCCCTTTTCCACTTAGAATTCTGTCTGAAACGCCAGGCGACATACGTTTTCCATGGAAGACTCACATCTAAGTTATCAAAAACATAGCATACAGGGAACAGAAATGAACATATTCCCAATTATCACAATTCTTGTCTTATTTCATAACCTTTTCATAAACATTGAACATTATCCTTTTCATCAAACACAACACACAAGTTAAACTACAGTGTCATTGACACTTTCATTCATTTCCAGACTCTAATTATACCCCACGCAACGAAGTTGCAGGGGTATAATGTTTTTGACTGGTCCGTCCGTCCGTCAGTCCGTCAGTCAGTCCTACTTGTTTTCCGGACTTTTTTTCTACACGCTTCCAGATATTGAGCTGATTTTTGGTATGTGAGTCTAACATGGTGGCCTACAGATCAAGTTTGCATTTCTTTTCGCTCCACTGATTTTTACCGAAATTACGGCCCTTGGACTCTGAAAAATTCATCAAAATTACAGTTTTCCAGACTTTTTTTCTACACGCTTCCAGATATTGAGCTGATTTTTGGTATGTGAGTCTAACATGGTGGCCTACAGATCAAGTTTGCATTTTTTTCCGCTCCTCTGATTTTTACCGAAATTACGGCCCTTGGACTCTGAAAAATTCATCAAAATTACAGTTTTCCGGACTTTTTTTCTACATGCTTCCAGATATTGAGCTGATTTTTGGTATGTTAGTCTAACATGGTGGCCTACAGATCAAGTTTGCATTTTGTTCTGCTCCACTGATTTTTACCGAAATTACGGCCCTTGAACTTTGAAAAGTTCATCAAAATTACAGTTTTCCGGACTTTTTTTCTACACGCTTCCAGATATTGAGCTGTTTTTGGGTATGTTAGTCTAACATGGTGGCCTACAGATCAAGTTTGCATTTTGTTCCGCTCCACTGATTTTTACCGAAATTACGGCCCTTGAACTTTGAAAAGTTCATCAAAATTACAGTTTTGCAGACTTTATTCCTACACGCTTCCAGATATTGAGCTGATTTTTGGTATGTTAGTCTAACATGGTGGCCTACAGAACAAGTTTGCGTTTTGTTCCGCTCCACTGATTTTTACCGAAATTACGACCCTTGGACTCTGAAAAATGCATTAAAATTACAGTTTTCCGGACTTTTTTTCTACACCCTTCCAGATATTGAGCTGATGTTTGTTATGTTAGTCTGACATGGTGGCCTACAGATCAAGTTTGCATTTTGTTCCGCTCCACTGATTTTTACCAAAATTACGGCCCTTGAACTTTGAAAAGTTCATCAAAATTACAGTTTTCCAGACTTTTTCCTACACGCTTCCAGATCTTGAGCTGATTTTTGATATGTTAGTCTAACATGGTGGCCTACAGAACAAGTTTGGGTTTTGTTCCGCTCCACTGATTTTTACCAAAGTTATGGCCCCATAGACTTTGAAAAGTTCATCAAAATTATAGTTTTCCGGGCTTTTTCTCTGCTTGAATTCTTTCAGTACCATTGAAACTACAGAACACTGTTTTCTGCAGTATTCCTAGAATCTATGTTTATTTTTAAAAAATGATTAGAGCTTGAAATATCGGGGCGCGTGGGGTATGTGAGCGTGCTCACTAAGGTTCTATATTTTTCCTTACAGTGACCGGATTTCGAGGAAATTTGGGTAGTAGATCACTTTAATCAATTGTGGGTCCAACTTTGAATATGGGCATTTTCTGCACATATTTAATTAGGTTGCTGAAATTTGATTGGCTGACGGTTTCCAGACTCTAACTTTCCTTAAAATCAACTGATTTTGATGAAATTTCATATATGGTTTACTTTTATCAATTCCTAGGTCAAGTTCGAATGTGGGAAATTTTATACCTCAAATCTGTCCGTCTGCCTGTCCGTCTGCCCCATGTGTCAACACACCTCGGACTAAAAGCCATATTTATGAACCGATCTTTACGAAACTTCTTGGGTATCTTTGTTATCATTGTGAGACCAGAATATGTGTTTTGGGGCTTGGTTCAAAATTCAAGATGGCTGCCAGTGGCCATTTTGTTCCGAAATTGGGTGTAATCAGTTTTTTGTACAGAACTTCTATATGAAAGTTCAGATTTGAATAAATTTTTGTAGGAATGTTTAGTAACATACAATACATCACATATAATTCGGGTTTTGTTCTTGTCCGTAAAAATTATGCAAATTTGGAAAACGTTTGATTTATTCAGTGCTACTACTAATACACATTAAAGCACACCTTCCATGTTTTTCATTTCCAGAATCTTCCTTACAGTCAGTCGATTTCAATGAAATTTGGGTAGTAGATCACTTTCATCAGTTGTGGGTCCAAGTTCGAACATGGTCATTTTCTGTGCATATTTAAGTAGGTTGCTTAAATTTGATTGGCTGATGGTTTCCAGACTGTAACTTTCCTTAGAGTTAACCGATTTCAATGAAATTTAATATATGGATTACTTTTCACATCAGTTTAATGTAATATGTCTTATCATACAGTCTTAATTTTTAATGGTTCTCACAGTTATACTCCACATCACTTTACTTGCTTTGACAGTGACCTCTGTGAAAATAAATCTGATAACCACTGTCTGAAGCACTGTCTGTTCTGTCTCTTCTAAATAACTTCCACTTGCAACTCAACTATATTCCACTGGATACATTAATTTCCCTTGAAACTGCTGCTCAGCGGAAGACATGAATTCACTGAATTTGCTTGTTTTTGTTGAGTCTGACTGTTTGCAGTGAGAGCTATAGTCATGACTTTTGTCTGCCCATCTTAACATTTAGAGTTTCGGTTAAAGTTTGTGGTTAAAGTTTTTTAGGCAACGTTAAAGGTTTTTTTTCTTTAAAATTAATATTAATTACTATTGATTGTATCATTCTCATTATGTTTCAAGCTATTTTGGGAAATATTTAACCCTTTTTTGTATAGCAGTTTAACTTACAACTTCCAGGTTAAAGTTTTTGGTTAAAGTTTTTTTTTTTTTTTTTACAAAGTTACACCTTGAATTCTTCAAACAGTTTAGTACAATGTCACTGTTTCTTATTTGGGACAATGTCTACTGTCTCTTGAACCTTTCTACATTGATTTTCATTAATATTTTCATGATTTTAACCCCTTTTAAACATGTTTTCAGACTTAGTTTCTTTGTATTTGAAATGGGAGCACGGTGGCTCAGTAGGAAGAGGTGCAGGCTGCAAGCCGAGAGGTCCTCGGTTCGAATCCCACCTGTGGCAACCACGTTGTGTCCCTGGACAAACACTTCATCTCCATTGCCCGTGTGGGAGCACGATGACGCCGTATACTAAGGCGTACTGCACGTCGATGGTGCGCATGTCTTCAACCAATCTAACTCTGCCTGTGCTGCAGTGCGGGGTTATGATGTTGGGGAGCTGGCAGCTGCTCATCGTTGCTTGGTGGTTCTCTCCGGGTACTCCGGCTTCCTCCACCCGTAAAACTGTCACCGTCATGATTAGCCATTGTGCATAAATATGTGACCTTAAACATCAATAAATAAATAAATAATATTTGTACTTGAAATTAGACTTTGCCAATTACTTTGTAACAATACTTAAATTCTTGCAGGGTCAATACAACTTAATGATGGCATTTACATCAATGATTTCTTTTATCGGTTTTAGGAAACATTTAACCCTTTTTTGCAATCAGTTTTACTTAGTATTCCCAGCTGAAAATTTCAGATTAAAGTTTTACTTTTCAAGGTTGTACCTTTCATTCTTCTCGGAGTCAGAAAGTTTAAACAGTGTGTTACAACATCATTGTTTTTCATTTGGTGCAAGGTCTACTTAACCTGCATACAGTGGTTTCAAATAATATTGGCATTAATTTAACTCTTTTCAAAATGGTTTTCGAACTTAGTTTCTCAAAATTTCAAATTATGCTTTTACCACATACTTTGTTAGTTTTTATCCTTCCACAAGTGAGGGATATAGCGTAGAGCTCCATCCTTCTGTTCAAACTTTGTTCATGGCTTAACTTGAACAATAGTTAACAGATTTCAGTTCTTATCAGTTTATGTCTCTATAGCAACAATCGCTTCGTGAAATGCGACGACCACCACTATCCAATGAAAATTGTTGGAGTTATCGACGGTCCGGTTTGAACCAAATTTGGTATGTGGTATTATTGGGTCATAAGTACTTGACTCATGCAAAAAGTCAGATACAAGTTTGTTAAAATAAAGCCCATTGGTTCATATTTGG
The DNA here is from genome assembly GCA_031216915.1 of Pictodentalium vernedei. Taxonomy (NCBI): domain Eukaryota; kingdom Metazoa; phylum Mollusca; class Scaphopoda; order Dentaliida; family Dentaliidae; genus Pictodentalium; species Pictodentalium vernedei. The sequence goes on from JAUFNR010000057.1 coordinate 37,259, forward strand.
GCTCAATACAGTACAGGAGCCTGAATTTTTATTTTCAGAACCGCCAGTTAGAATCTTTCAGTGTTTGGTATACATCATTGTTATGAGGGTTAGATTAAAGATTGTTCAAACCAAGTCCGTAGGTTAATATTTGGGTTTCCTAAGGAAGCTCAAATTTTAACTTTGTTCAATATGGCGGATAATTTTTTAAAAATCTTCTTCTTCAGATCCTACTAGTCAAAATGCTTTCATATTTGGTATGCAACATCTCTAGGGGGGTCAGATTCAAGTTTGTTCAATTCGAGTGCCAGGGTTAATGGGCTCCATTGGGAATCTGAAATTTAACTTAGTACATGTACAATATGAGAGAATTTCTTCAAAAATCTTCTTCTTCAGATCCACTAGTCAGAATGCTTTCATATTTGGTATACAACATCTCAACGTGGGTCAGATTCAAGTTTGTACAAAGTGGATCTGTGGGTTAATATTTGGGCTCACTATGGTAGCCCAAATTTTAACTTAGTGCAATATGAAGAAATTTCTTTAAAATTTCTCTTCTTCAGATCCAACAGTCAGAATGCTTTCATATTTAGTACACAACATCTCTAGGGAAGTCGGATTCAAATTTGTTCAAATCAAGAGCCCGGGTTAATATTTGGGCTCCCTATGGCAGCCAGAATTGGCCATGTTGCTGAAGAATTAAAAATTTTCTTTTCAGTACCCTCTAGAAGTGGGTAACTAAGATTAATTCACATAGTTTGTATCAAGGGGCTTCATAGGGGAGCTCTACATTTTGCATTATGAAGAAAATTCATGATGTCCGGAATATTTTTGTCACTCCTGAGGGACACAAGGATTGACAGTGTATCCTATCCTGGAGATGGATTGCTTAATGTAGTAGACTCATTCTTGGACTCTGTTTATATTATGTTCTGTTCAAGATGAGCGCTTTAAGACTCGCAGGGCCTCTTGTTTACTTTTAACCATTGCTTATTAGTCCTTATTGGAATAAGCTCATCAAGTTTGTTCCATTAATAGGTCATGAGGTATGTTTTGGGGTAGAGAAATGAAAATATAAAATTTGAATACCCCGTGGGAACCCTTGGAAGTAAAGCAGTGCCTGTTCTTTGCGGTAAACAGGCTCTGTTTTACCTGTAAAATAGGACCCAATCACCAATGCTTGGGAGGTGCAAACCCTCTCTAAAATGGGCAACATGGCTTATTAACACTCACCCCTGGTCTTGAGTTGATACTCATGGTGTGGTCATGATTAGCCATTGTGCAAAAATATGTGACCTTGAACACCAATAAATAAATAAAATTCGAATAGCAATTTTTGTATATCACGAGTGCAGATATGGCAGATTTGTTGGGTAAACGGTTAACAAAAAATAGCTCAGACTATTTTGTGTCTAAGCATTGCCATTGCTGGGACAGTCGGGCTGTATGTGTGACATCACTCTAGTTCTTTAAAAGAATAAATGTCTTACGTTTTTGACTCAATGGAAGCCAAAAGTTGAATTCTAATGCATAAATGTTTTTAGATCATCTGACTGAAAGTCAGTGTGAGCTTTTGCCATCAGTTGTCGTCTGTCGTCCATCGTCCGTCATCTGTTAACTTTCGTGACTTGGTCTTCTCCTTCAAAACCACTAGCCCAAACCCAAACAAATTTGACATACAATATTTTGGGGGTATCCTCTTTCCAGCTTGTTAAAATGAACTTGGTGCCCCCACTGGGGTGGGAATGATGCCCCAAAAGTATCAATTTCTCCTGAAATCTTCTTCTTATGAACCACCAGTCAGAATGCTGTGCTGTTTTGGTCAATTTTAAGACAAATTTTTTTTTTTTTTTACACTGAAAATTTGGGGTCCGGAAGGGAAAATTTTTGACCAAAATCTGGAAATGAGTTTTTTTGCATTTTGGTCAATTTTATTTAAAATATCTTCTCACAAACCAATGGCCCAAATTGAAACATATATGGGCCATATCATCTTGGGGGTATTCTGTTTTAGTTTTGTTCAAATGGGGTCTCCGCCTTTTTTGGGCATGAGTAGGTATAAATGGCGGATTCTGTATCACCTTTCCAAAAAAGTGTGCAAGTACACGTACATGTACGTGTACCGCCATAGGGATTCAGTGTTAAATCGTGTACAGAGTGCAAAAAATGTTGTTTTTTCATGGTGATACAGAATCCGCAATTGTTTTGAGGCTCACAGATCGCACTTTTAACGTTCAAACACCCGTTGGCGAACGTGTAGATTCGACACATCGCTCAAAATTGAAAAAATGTACAAAATTTGAAGAAAATGTTAATTTAAAAATTTTTGTTGACGTTTCCATCAAGGATTAGACCTTCGATCTATCGTTGGTGAACGCGAGCAAAAAACGTTTTGCGGATTCTAGATCAGCATCAAAAAGGCGGTTTGCGGATTCTGTATCACCTACGTTCGCCAACGGGTGTTTGAACGGTAAAAGTGCGATCCGATCGGCGAAACCCATTTGCAGATTCTAGATCAGGAAAAATCAACCTCAAAACGTTTTTTTGACGTTTGCCAATGGCGAAAAGTGAGTGTAAAGTGTAGTTACTCATTGAGGATTTTTTTTAAAACCGATTTGGGCCTCCGGTACATGGAAAAAAGGCTGTTTGCAGATTCTGTATCACCTACGTTCGCCAACGGTTGTTTGAACGGTCTAGGGTGCGATCCGATCGGCAAAAACCCATCATGCCGATTCACCTCGTGAGTTTTGTGAGGTGAAACGTGATAGAATCAGTTTTGAGGAGTTTTTCAATTTTGTAGTCAGTGTAAATAAAATAGCTTTTTTCATTCAATAGAGTCGACTATAAAATTGAGTCCCATGTATTGTAAATTGACACTCATGTTTTGTTCCGGTGTGAATGAAAGGTATTCGTTCAATGGATGACATTGAAAACTCGAGTTTCGGAAAATTAGAACCGATGGAAATCGTCCATTCACATTTTGTCATAGCAAAATTTTGTTAGATAAATCTTAATAAAACAGTTTGTAGAATTGTTTCATTCAAATAAAAATTCCACTACAGAGGGTTTTTCACTTGGATGAATTTTTAGAGATAGATTGTACATGCCGATTCACCTCGCGAGTTTTGTGAGGTGAATCGTGATAGAATCGGTTTTGAGGAGTTTTTCAATTTTCTAGTCAGTGTAAATAAAATAGCTTTTTTCATTCAATAGAGTTGACTATAAAATTGAGTCCCATGTATTGTAAATTGACACTCATGTTTTGTTTCGGTGTGAAAGAAAGGTATTCGTTCAATGGATGACATTGAAAACTCGAGTTTCGGAAAATTAGAACCGATGGAAATCGTCCGTTCACGTTTTGTCATAGTGAAATTTTGTTTGATAAATCTTAATAAAACAATTTGTAGAATTGTTTCATTCAAATAAAAATTCCACTAGAGAGGGTTTTTCACTTGGATGAATTTTAAGAGATAGATTGTATAATAATAGACACTCATGTTTTGTTCCGGTGTGAATGAAAGGTATTTCATTTTAATAATAGACAATAAAAGTGCGTTTTCCACTCAATCGGGTTTTAAGAGGTAATTGAATTTTAATCTACTTGTTATAATGTTCGGAGATATGAATGAACCCTTTTAATGGATATAATTATTCTCAAACGCGTTAAATCAGAAACCGGTTTCTTATCCGCTAAAACTTTCAAACTTTTTCAAAGTTCTCCTGTTCGTCGCGGAGTGAATAATCGGTGATGTGATCTTTAACACGTTCGAGGGCAAAACGCATTTATAGAGGTTTTATTTTGTAAAATGTTTTTCCTCAACTGGTTTTAGTTATTATATTAACGACAGAAGATTTTTATTTACTTAAAACATAAAACATAAAAATAATTATACATTTGATTTTGAAAATAATAAAATAACTCATGTTAGCATACTCTAAAGGAAATATTAATAATTTAAAAACGAAAAAATGTTTTTACACAAGCGTAGAGATCAACTTTTAAACGAATATGAACGTGCTAAGAAGAGTATTCAATCAGCTGACAGAAGCAGACGACTTGGAGAAATGGAACTGAGACGCGAAACCACAAAAATATTTAAACCCATGACGGAGGTTCAGGAACGAAGCAAGAAGGAAATAGTTGAAGAATTGAGACCCATAAAAGAGAGTTCTTTGAGAATGGGTTCGTTGCCCGTTAGTTTTACAAAACAGTATTCCTTTCAATCTACACCTGATTACGTTCCCATGAGAATCGAAACCGACGTGAGTGAAAGCGACGATACAGCTTCGACTATCACCACTGATAGTGTCGCGTCGTCCGAGGATGGTGGTAAGAGAGATCTGTTGTATGGAATTTATAAGGATTCTGACGGTAGAACTTTTGTGGGCGACACATAAGTGCAAGAGGATGATGATAATTTAATCGTCGGTTCGAATAGGTACGAATTAACTCCTGGACTGTGCAAATTGCTCCTTTTCGACAAGCCTGGAGATTACACGGATTGGGATTTCGACAATTACGGCGACATTCTGGTTCAGACCAACGCCATGAAGAGAAATAACGATGCCAGAGAAACGAGACCCAAAGCCAATAGAGGTTACAAGTGGACGAAGGTGGTGAAACCCATATGGGATATGAATAAGAAGTTCATCGAGTCGGTGACTTGCAAAGGGGTGAAAACCACTTTTCTTCCGAGCGATTCTGATGCTCTGTCTCAGAGATTGAGTTTGTTGATGGCAAGTAGACGTGCTGGTAACACTGGATTAGATAATGAGATAGTGAGCATATGCGATGAATTGTTGAGGCAGAAGGTTTTGAATAAGCGCGATTATAAAAGACTGATGAACGAATTGAAGGATTGATATATAATAAGTAGAGAGAAACAAACAAAAATATATAAAATTAAAAAGAGTAAATTTTACACTACCAAATAAAAGTAATTTAAACAACAAACGATTTACCAGTGAAAAACAAAATATATATTATAAAAATATGTTGGTGATAAAGAACAGGGGATATGTCAGAACTTACGTTCAAGGCCGTTCTTGCATCGTCGATTCTATAATGCGAGCGTTCACAAGCGATGCAGGTAGAAAACTCGCATCGACCGCATTTGAGGTCGGTAAGAAGACAGCTTTGGATGCTGGTAAGAAAGCCGCTTCCGAAGCCAGTGGTAGGATAGCTTCTGTGGCTGGCAAGAGGGCAGCCGATGCGTTGATCGACAAGTTGATCAGTCTGCCGGCGAAGCGAGCTACGTTAGAGTGATCGCCGAAAAGTTGGAAAGATTTTAAGGATGCTGTGGTACCCATACAAGATTTAGCCAAAATGACAAGTGGATCTGGATTGAAGAGAACTCGCGACGGTGTAATATAAATAAATAATAATATTTATAAAACTGAGTTTGAAAAAACATAAAAATTGTGTTTGAAAAAAATCTAAAAATAACAAAAAAATAAACAAAGATAACATTAAAGATATGTCTTGGAACGACGCCGCGACCAAGAGGTCGAATAACGAGTTCTTTCCCAAAAGCATAAGAGGCTTGATAATGGGAAAATCGAATTGTGGAAAGACCAATCTGTTGATGAATCTGTTGTCGCAACCCGACTGGTTGGATTACGACAGATTGTTCGTGTTTGGCAAGAGCTTGTTTCAACCTGAATACAGATGGCTTCGAGAGTGCATGGATCGTAGATTGCCCAAGGACGTCATAGCCAGAATCTTTGACAGTAGGGAGGAATTCGACAAAAGTGAAGCTTCTCTTTCGACCATTTTGGACGGTGCGGTGATGGAATTGATGAAGAGAAATGCATCTTCGAACGTCGAGTGTCGATTTTATGAGAACGCTAGCGAGGTTCCGGATCCTAGAGAATTGAAATCGGAAGATAAGAATCTCGGATTTTCGACGATCTGCTTTTGGAGAGACAGAACCGATGCGAATCGTATTACGTTAGGGGTCGTCACAGCAACGTGGACTGTTTCTACCTGTCGCAGAATTATTTTCGATTGCCCAGACAGACGATAAGGGAGAACGCTAATTTACTGTGTCTCTTTCGCCAGGATCTCAAGAATCTCCATCACATTTACAGTGATCACGTCGCAAACGACATGAGCGTAGCGGAATTCAGGAGATTCTGCAAGAGGGTTTGGGATGGAGGACTTTACAATTTCGTCGTGATCGATTTGACCAGCGAATTTAATCCCGGAAAATATCAGTGCGGATTCGACAAGTTTTATGTTTCTGATGATAAGAAGACAGAGAGCGAAAATAAAATTAGAAAATAATAAATCTTCAAATAATTTAGTTTTGAAAAATAAAATAAAAATTAAAATGTAATGTTCGAACAAGGAGAATTGTTAGAATGGATAGCCGAGAATACGGCTGCAAAACAATCCATTCAAATCGTGGTGAGTGGCGATTCGACTCGATTCATGATGAAATTCGAACCTTCCATCGAATTGAATAGAGAGAAAAGATACGAGATGGCGTTGGTGAATCTAGAGACTTATTATTCCTTTCCCAACGTCACCGAAAAGAATAAATCGTTCAAGTATTCCGACGGAGTGGATTGGTTGGAGATTCGAATTCCCAAAAGAAGTTACGATTTGAACAATTACATTCAGATGCGAATGAAGATGGATGGAAAGAGAAGCAACAAGATCAGACTTGCTCCTAACCCCAATACCTTACAGACGATGTTGGATTTGGAAGATAATTTTCGAGTGGATTTCAATACGGATGATTCTATAGGCAAGATGCTGGGATTCGATCGAAAGATGTATCGAGGCCATGAGGCATCTGAAAATACGGTCGACATTCTCGCAGTCAATAGCATTCTGGTGAACGTGGATGTGATTGCTGGAAGTTACGTGAATGGTAGCGCTCAACCGACGATTTATTCCTTCTTTCCAAACGTGTCGCCGGGTTATAAGATCGTGGAACGACCTCAAAATTTAGTTTATCTACCAGTGATTTTAGACATGTTGTATAGTCTCAAAACCACGTTGACGGATCAAAATGGTGAACTGTTAGATCTTCGCAGAGAGAGGGTGACGATATGATTTCACATGAGAGAAATATAAAAGCAAAAAAAAAATATTGTGTATATATATAAATATATTTAAATAAGAAAATAAAATAAACGCAATATTAATTTACAAGAATTATTTGATATATATATAATTATCATTAAAACAAAAAAAACAATTGAACAAAATATATTTTAAAAAAAAGAATTATGACACAATACGTGGTTAAAAACGTGAACATATCCGCAGGACAGAGGAAGAAACTTAAGAGAGCGTTAACAATCGAGGCGAGGCGGTGAGATTCAAATTCACTCACGAAGATCTGACGAGTGGCGGTCAGGATTCGATCACCTGGACCAGAAGTCAAATCAAAAGGATGGAGGAAGCGATTCGTGATGGAAGAGGGTTGACGGTGAGATTGAGTCCCGCTCAATTGAGATACAATTTGAGAATGAAACGCGGTTTCCTACCGCTATTGGCAGGAATCGCCACAAAAGCATTACCCTTTGCTGCAAAAGCATTACCCTTTCTCGGAAAGACTCTCGGCGTGGGAGCTCTCTCGGGACTCGCGAGTTCAGCAGTTGAGAAATTAATGGGTGGCAGCGGACTGTTTTGAAGAAGGGAGGAGCCGTGTGTCGCGTCCACGTAGACGACAGCGGTGAAGGATTGTATCTAGAACCCGTTAGAGGTGGTAACTCTTTGAGTGGAAACTGTCTCTATCTGAAGAGTGGACGGAACGTTGAGCGACTCGGTAAGGGTTTGTTGTTTGGTGAGAATTCGCCATTTAAGAATATACCGATTTTGAGTATGTTATTATAATGTAAAAAATTATATAATTATATAAAATATAAATCATAGAAAGTATAAAATAATATAAAATGGATAAAAAGGTGGAAAAACAATTAGACGATAATGATGAATATCGCGAGATAGAGTGCGAAAAAGATGTGGAAAAACAATTAGACACTAATGATGAATATTGCAGGATAGTGTGGGAAAAAGATGTGGAAAAACAATTAGACGCTAATGATGAATATTGCAGGATAGTGTGGGAAAAAGATGTGGAAAAACAATTAGACGCTAATGATGGATATCTTAGGAAAGAACTGAAAAAAGAGCAGGATAGATGGTTGAAATTGAAAAGAATGAGACGCTTTCCACCATCACCACTACCTTCTGAAGAGAATGGTAATGATGTGAGTGTTACCAAGAGATGTACCACATTCGTTCATAATTATGATTCGAATAAACAAATGTGTTCTTATAAAAATGTAATATATCACAAAAAAAAGAAAAGAAGAATCAACGCCGAAATTGAGAAAAAAGGAAACGTTATTATAATATATATAGGCGATAGTGAAGAAGAAGGAAAACAACAAAAATAAAAAAAACAAAAAAGTAATGAGATCTGGAGATGATCAACCTCTCTAGATCTCATTACATTTTTGTTTCCTTCTTCTTCGCTAAAAATCAGTCTCTCCATTGTTTATATTTCCAAGTCCGTTATTAGCATGTTGACGGTCGTGTCTTCTCCTTTTTCGAAAATGTGTTGAATGTTTATCTTTACTTTTGTTGAGTTTTTTTACATCAGTGAACGCGCTCTCACCACCGGATTTGTTCACGAGTTCGAGAGAGATTTTTGGATATATGTTACTTCCATAGGGCAACGACAAATCGTCCTTGTCGAATTCTCTGTCTTTGGCGATGACGATTTTCTGTAGATCGATTTGGTACTCGTAAAACAAATCGAGCGTGGCTTCGTCCAATTTCAAAGGCATGTTTTATTTGTCGTGTTTGTGCTCTAAGCCCTTCGTCTCGACCTTGTTCACTTCGATGGAGTTGTGTCGTTGTAATCTATATATATATTTCTTACACGTTTTGACTCGTTTCAATTTCAATTCGCATCTTTTAGGTGTTGTTGTCATGATTGATTATTTGGGTTTTTTTTGTTTTATGAATTATTGCAAATAATATATATTTTTAGCTCACCAACTTTAGTTGTGTGAGCTTATGGCATGGCTCTATCGGTCGGCGTCGGCATCAGCTTCGGCGTCAGCGTACGTGTCCAATAATGTTAAAGCTTCTGTTTAAGTCACTTACTCACCCTATTTCCATATCATGGCCTTTATAATGCTGCTATATGATGATTATCATCATTATACCATGATTTAACCCCTCATACCAGGATTTTAAACATTTTTCTTGACATTTTTAGTTGCGTTTAGTTTTCTGTTTAGCTCAGAATTTCATGTTTAACTTAGTGTTTAGGTCAGCTGCTGTGCTCCTTCTCTTCCAATGGCACTTATATTCATCATACATGTTCCTCAGTATCATTGTTCCATGATTAACCCCTCATACCCTGCATTTTAAACATTTTTCTTGACATTTTTAGTTGCGTTTAGTTTTCTGTTTAGCTCGGAATTTCATGTTTAACTTAGTGTTTAGGTCAGCTGCTGTGCTCCTTCTCTTCCCATGGCAATTATTTTCATCATATATGTTCCTCAGTATCATTGTTCCATGATTTACCCCTCATAGCGGGGGAGGAATTCGTCACATACAGGTGAATTGTGCACTTGGTGATACCTTCTTGAAATTTGGCACACTGTTAGTGTAGGCTATGAGGTTCTCAAAAACGATCGGCTACAAGTTGACACCGACCGGTGGCGACCAGTAGCGGCACAATCCAAAATGGCCGCCAGCGGCTGAAGGGAACCTCCTTTTCGACGGTCTACCGACTATACATCCGATTGTAAGGGCGCGAAAGTGAACTCTGATCCACGCACGTGTTGGAAACAGACGTGGGAGATGATGTAGAATAAAACGAGATTCTCTATACGGACGCATCAATTTCTTGGAACTTGAAAAGAGCGTTGTTTCTCCGGGATCAGCGTCATTCAGGCAAACCTGAATGACGCTGATCCCGGAGAAACAACGCTCTTTATGAAGCAGTCTCTTTGCCATACAATCTCTTGTTTGGCGTAATTCCGCAAGCAATTCTGATTTGTCTGTCGAAATTAATTCGAGAACGCGATTGTTCACAAAAATCATTCACAGAATGAGTGAGAATCCTCTTCGTGTACGGACTAGTACTGACTGGGAACGTTGTTGCTTTTGCCAGCAAGACAGTTCCAAGAAATTGATGCGTCCGTATAGAGAATCTCGTTTTCATGACGCCTATAAAGCTATTGAGGAAGACATAACGCGCTTCCTAGATAATGGCGTTGAGCTTCCATATAATTTGACCATTGATTGTTTGATGAGAGAGAGTGATGAGTGTATGTCGATGTCACTGTTGACGAATAAGGCAATATATCATAAGACATGCCGTGACAGTATTCGGACTCACATCGTACAGCGCGTGCTACACAAGCGAGAGCGAAATGAGGCAGTGGCATCCTGCTCCACGCTGAGTCCTAAAAGAACACGGACAAGTTTTGAATCTGGCTGTGACAGGAAACTGCCCCAGTGTGTTTATTGTCACAAACGCGAAGGTGACAGCAGTGAGCCTATTTGCAGATCAATGTCTGATAACAATAAACTCAAAATTATGGCAAAGGAAGCCGAGAACTGGGTTGTTTTTTCTCGGGTCAATGCAGCATTTGATTCCGCTGCTAGTGATCTTTACTATCACAAAACCTGTTATTGTAAGCTTGCCAATGAAGCACGAGCGGCTAAATCTAAAAAGTCGAAGAACGCCGAACATTCCGCGTCAGGCCTGCCCTATGACCCTCTCGTTATGGCAGAGCTCATAACATTTGTTGAACACAACGATTCCGCGATGAAGCTTGTCGATCTCAAGAATCTGTACAGTCGGAGGTTGAAGCAAGTCGGTTCTGATTGGCTTAGTGAAGAAATACATTCCACTCGATTCAAAGAACATTTGTTGCAGAAATTGGGCGATGGCTGGGACGCCTTCACACAGGGTAGAGATGTGTTTATTTCAAGTAGGTTTCGAGTTGGCTCCTTGTTGTCCGAATCTTTAACTCGTATAGTGTCTGAGGAAGAGGCAAAAAAGATAGTTGATGTGGGTCTTCTTCTGCGTAAACACATACTCATATCTCAAGCTCCTTTCACGGGATCATTTTCATCTTATTGCTTGAGCGAGCCTGTACCCAACTCACTCCTGACTCTTCTTAGAGTTCTACTTGAGGGCACATGTAGTATACAGAACTTAGGCGATGATGAGACTGTTAATGCCAAGACTCGAGTGGCTTGTACTATTTCACAGATGTTGATCAGCAATTCAGCGAAACGCTCCGAACATGCACAAAATGTTCACCAGAGACGTGACAGAGAAACTCCAATGCCTCTTTATGTGGGTTTGAAGTTGCATGCCCATGATCGTATGAAAAATCTTATCAGAGATTTTCATCAAATGGGACTCTCTGTCTCTTATGATCGCGTAATGGATGTTCGCAGGAGTTTCGCGAGAGCTGTTTCACTGCGGTTCAAGAACGAAGGTGTTGTAGTCCCAGCTAACTGCAAACGTAATGTTTTCTCGATAGGAACCACTGATAACATTGATGTATCTGGTAGATCTGATATGCATGGTACGTCCATCACACTCATTGGTCAACTGAGCAGGGACAATGTGGGTACTGATCCCCCACCACTGAGTTTAGATGTTCCAGAAGACACACAAATTGAACTCCCAGACGACTATGCATTTGTTCCTTTCGTTGAAGACTTTGGTGGGGACATCAGGCTTGAATCTCCAGATGAATGTAATGTACGGCCCAATGAATATGCAGATTTGAACGTGGGAGAGAATGACTGGTTGTCTCATGTGTCACAGATCAGCAATAAAGGGAAGGTTGATGGCAGCTGGCAGCTTGATGAAGTCCCTGTGACCTTTTCAGGCTTCTTTTCAAAACATGAAGATCAAGACAATGTCAAACCTCGTGCAGTTATTGGGGTATTCCCTGTTTTCAGTGAGCAGAAAGCGGACTCACTCAGTATGCAGAAGCATGCTATGTATGTGGTCAGGGAAGCTACTGCTTTCGTAAACCCCGGCCAGATACCTGTCATTGAAGGTGACTGTCCGTTGTATGCCAGGCAGAAAAAATGTCAATGGCTGTTCCCAGAGGAGATAGGTGAGGATCGAATGGTGTGTATGATTGGATTCCTGCATCTTGAAATGTGCACCCAAGAAGCTGGTGGTAAGCTTATGGGTGGTTCTGGTTGGGAGCGAATGTTTCACCTCGCAAAGATATTCACACCCGGTGTAGCATCATCCCTACTTGGTGGGAAACATGTCAAGAGGACGCGACAGGCATATCTTCTCACTCTAGCTTGGCTTGAGATCCTCAGAAAGAATGCTTATGAGATTTACTGTCAGCAGACTGGGCCCCATGAGTCATTTGAAATGTGGGAACAGAGGATTCTTTCACAATCTCCAACTGCGCGCTATTGGGGTGAAATCGTTCGGAACTTTCTCTTGACAAGCTGTCAATTCGTTCGGAACCAACGAATCGGTAACTGGCCTGGTACACTGTGTTCTATCGATGAGTTGTGCAGTTACTTTTTTGCCCTAGGACATACAAATTATTGTCGGTGGGTCCCCGTATTTCTGAGAGACATGTCTCAGCTACCCAGGCGGCATCCTTCAATCCACAACAAATTCATGGAAGGCCATTTTGTGGTCCAGCGTAGTGAGAGGAAGTTCAGTATGATGGGTTTAGATCAGAGCCAAGAACATAGTATCCAACTACTCAAAGAAGACAGTGGTCCAAAAGGTCTCTATGGCCAGGCTGAAGAGAAAGTCGTTATTGAGCTTTCAAGGTCAGAAGTTCTGCGTGTTATAGATGAGTATGAATATGCAAGTTTCCACACAACATCATCAGATAACACGGAACACCCGGAAAGTTCGGTATCAGAGCAGAAAAAATTTCTGAATCAATTGAAATCTCTCCTCGATCTGGTGAATCAGGGACTCATTATCAACCCTTATGATGAAACTAGTGGTCAGCTGGTGACATTAGATACTGGTGAATATATGGACCCCGAAGTTAGTAAGAGTTTACGGTCATTACCCGAAAGGGGCAAGCATTTATATTCCACTTTCTTGAAGGAAAGGCTTGTGGAATGCACCGTACCCCTGAATGATGTTATTCCCAAGGCAAATATATATACCTTCCTTAACCCACCCCCAGCCAACCTGGACAAAGGCCGAGACAAACTCATGTCAAGTAAAGCAACTGCCGCAATAGTTACCCAGATGTTCGTTTCACTGCAAGCCCGGCCTGATTCAAACATGGATGAGTTTTTCATGCACGAGAATGCACGTGATCCGCCAGCATTATCCGATAGAGGTAAGCTACGGAGTGGGACAAAATCTCAAATTCTCAATTGTTTACCAGCTATTCCTGCACAAGGGAAGAATTCAGCAGCTAGACAAGCTTCAGTTGTCATCTTGGATATGCCTGCTGTAGTCCATGTAATCAAACCACAGAAAGCGGATCTGTTTGGAGAATATGCTCGATTGCAATTATTGCCATACATCGAATCTCTGATTAACACGAACACCACAAGGGTTGATGCGATCTATGACTGTTACCCCGAAGGCAGTTTGAAGAATCAGACGCGAGCAAAACGCCTCGGTGAGACAGCAGTTAGGTTGATACGGGTGTCCGAGAACGTCCCTTTACCTAAAGGGAAGAATTGGCAGGCATTCTTGAAAGTTAGTGAGAATAAAGACGAATTTTTCAAGTTCCTGTCTGCTGAACTGCTGAAATTAACATCAACATCCGAGTACCAGTTGTTAACGACATCAGGAGAATATGTACTATGCAATAAGGATGTTAGCTTATGTGACATATCTCCATCGAACCACGAGGAAGCAGACACGCGCATGATGCTTCATCTCAACCATGCAGTCTCACAAGGTCACAAAATAGCTTTTCTTCGCACGGTTGATTCTGATGTCGTCATTCTGTCTTTGCACCATTTCGCAACATTCCGTGACCTTGGACTCAGTGAGCTGTGGATTGGGTTTGGAATTGGAAAGGCATATAAAGATATGCCAATTCATGAGATAGCTTCACAACTTGGACCTGATTACTGTAAGGCCCTGACTTTCTTCCACGCCTTCACAGGTTGTGATGTAACATCCAGCATGCTCGGCATTGGGAAGAAGACAGGATGGAATGCATGGATGAATTTTCCCGCATCAACTGAAATGATGATAGAATTGACTGAGAATCCGCAAGTCTTTTCAGAGGATTCCCCTCATATGCAGCATATCGAAAAACTCACCATACAGATGTACAGTAACAGTTGTGTCAGTACACGTGTCAATGATGCGAGACGGCATATGTTCACACATGGCCTTAAGTCTATGGAAAACATCCCGCCCACCAAAGCAGCTCTGTATCAACATGTAAAAAGGGTAATTCTTGTGTCATCTTTCATTTGGCATCGTGCTCTGCAGAAACACTTATGTGTGCCAGACCCATCACAGTACGGATGGGAGTGGAATCCACGTCTCAATATTCTGGTCCCATTTTGGACTCACCTAGGAGACGCAAGTGCTGCATGTGCACTGATGCTCCACTGTAGTTGTGCCAAGGCCTGCAAGGGCAATTGCAAATGCTTGAAAGCTGGATTAAGGTGCACACCTTGTGTAAGTGTGAAGGTGGCTGTTGTAACAATATTGAGTAGTATACTGTCATGTTAGGACCAGTCATCTCCTATTCTGGTATTTTTTTTTCCATTTTCGGCCAGTTAACACATGTCATGTTTCTAGTTGAGTTGATTTTGCTAACAAATGTTCATCCCATGTGGCTTGCTACATTGTCCGGGGTATAGGAATACAGTTTTAGATTTCGGAAAATAGTCTGTTATTTACTGCACAAGACGGTGTTAATTCATGCATAGCATGATACAATATCCCCAACTATTTTGCCTCTGTACAACAGTTGATACCTTCGTTCACCCGTGTGTTCATCTATGGTATCCTTGTCTTTCTCTGGCCATAGGCCACATGTGACTAGTCAGTTCCTACTCCATAGCAAATCAACTTGGAAATCCTTCATCTTGTAGCGCACTCATGTCTCAATGAATCCATACCTGAGTTGATCTAATAAATCTAACGTAAGGTATCAAATTGCCATACCGGATCATATTTCGATAAGTTATTCGCTAAAACATTTCGACCACTCATCGACATCAAAGGTCATGTTTTGGCTCCCAGTGGTGGCTATATCTCTATATCCCTGGTAAAGTAGCATACCATGAGGGATGGGCATTAAGTGTCGGCAACATTAATCCTGACTTGGAACACACCACATCTTAACTGGCCGAAAATGAAGAATACTACTTGTAGTCAAAAAATATTCCTGTACCTCGAATGACTGCAAACATACACTCACCCCTTCTAGTCCCATTTTGCCAATGTTCTATACTGGCAAGATAACATTGTATAATTAACAACGGGAACTAATGCATCCCGAGTTCATTCCAGCACTGCCCTTGCTGGCAGACGTGTCGCTATGGTGTTGAGATTGAACCAGAACTCCTCTAGAAATTTGATAGTTTTATTTTCTTAGAAAATAAATCTATCGAAAATGCCGGAAGTTGAGAATAGACTGTCACTTTAATTGGATTATCAAATGTCCAAGTATCCCCACTGCTGCATACTATCGAGTACCCTTGTTCATGTGTTGACAGGAATCTCTCATACCATGTTCATTTGACCATTGCATTCCCGAGAAACATTCAACACTAATTTATCTACGGACGGACGATCATACTGACAGTCAGACACACAGACGCACACATCGACGGAAATTCTGATCCCATTATCCATTAATCTTCCCCCCAACTTGTTCCAAGGGCTTCACTCCATCATTCACATCAATTACAGCACATGTATGGTGTTAGGTTTGGAGCTTCAGTTGTGCGATCGGCGAAAATAGCTTTTTTTCGATCCGCTTGGCGGCCATTTTGGATTTCGCTGCTAGTGGTGGCTAGAGGATGGTGCCAACTTGTAGCCGATCGATTTTGAAATCTCTGATGCCTACCCTTACATCATGCCAAATTTCAGGAAGGTATCACCAAGTGCACAATTCTAGCGAATTCCTCCCCCGCTATCATACATTGCATTTTAAACATTTTTCTTTAAATTTTTAGTTGTGTTTAGTTTTCTGTTTAGCTCGGAATTTCATGTTTAACTTAGTGTTTAGGTCAGCTGCTGTGCTCCTTCTCTTCCCATGACACTTATATTCATCATACATGTTCCTCAGTATCATTGTTCCATGATTAACTTCTCATACCCTGCATTTTAAACATTTTTTTTGACATTTTTAGTTGCATTTAGTTTTCTGTTTAGCTCGGAATTTCATGTTTAACTTAGTGTTTAGGTCAGCTGCTGTGCTCCTTCTCTTCCCATGGCAATTATTTTCATCATACATGTTCCTCAGTATCATTGTTCCATGATTAACCCCTCATACATTGCATTTTAAACATTTTTCTTGAAATTTTTAGTTGCATTTAGTTTTCTGTTTAGCTCGGAATTTCATGTTTAACTAAGTGTTTGTCAGCTGCTGTGCTCCCTTTCTTCCCACGGCACTTATATTCATCATACATTTTCCTCAGTATCATTGTTCCATGATTAACCCCTCATACCCTGCATTTTAAACATTTTTCTTGACATTTTTAGTTGCGTTTAGTTTTCTGTTTAGCTCAGAATTTCATGTTTAACTTAGTGTTTAGGTCAGCTGCTGTGCTTCTTCTCTTCCCATGGCACTTATATTCATCATACATGTTCCTCAGTATCATTGTTCCATGATTAACTTCTCATACCCTGCATTTTAAACATTTTTTTTGACATTTTTAGTTGCGTTTAGTTTTCTGTTTAGCTCGGAATTTCATGTTTAACTTAGTGTTTAGGTCAGCTGCTGTGCTCCTTCTCTTCCCATGGCAATTATTTTCATCATACATGTTCCTCAGTATCATTGTTCCATGATTAACCCCTCATACATTGCATTTTAAACATTTTTCTTGAAATTTTTAGTTGCGTTTAGTTTTCTGTTTAGCTCGGAATTTCATGTTTAACTAAGTGTTTGTCAGCTGCTGTGCTCCTTTTCTTCCCACGGCACTTATTTTCATCATACATGTTCCTCAGTATCATTGTTCCATGAT
Organism: Pictodentalium vernedei; assembly: GCA_031216915.1. NCBI lineage: Eukaryota > Metazoa > Mollusca > Scaphopoda > Dentaliida > Dentaliidae > Pictodentalium > Pictodentalium vernedei. The sequence continues at coordinate 54,408 of JAUFNR010000057.1, forward strand.
TAACCCCTCATACCCTGCATTTTAAACATTTTTCTTGACATTTTTAGTTGCGTTTAGTTTTCTGTTTAGCTCAGAATTTCATGTTTAACTTAGTGTTTAGGTCAGCTGCTGTGCTTCTTCTCTTCCCATGGCACTTATATTCATCATACATGTTCCTCAATATCATTGTTCCATGATTAACCCCTCATACCCTGCATTTTAAACATTTTTTTTGACATTTTAAGTTGCGTTTAGTTTTCTGTTTAGCTCGGAATTTCATGTTTAACTTAGTGTTTAGATCAGCTGCTGTGCTCCTTCTCTTCCCATGGCAATTATTTTCATCATACATGTTCCTCAGTATCATTGTTCCATGATTAACCCCTCATACATTGCATTTTAAACATTTTTCTTGAAATTTTTAGTTGCGTTTAGTTTTCTGTTTAGCTCGGAATTTCATGTTTAACTAAGTGTTTGTCAGCTGCTGTGCTCCTTTTCTTCCCACGGCACTTATATTCATCATACATGTTCCTCAGTATCATTGTTCCATGATTAACCCCTCATACCCTGCATTTTAAACATTTTTCTTTACATTTTTAGTTGCGTTTAGTTTTCTGTTTCGCTCAGAATTTCATGTTTAACTTAGTGTTTAGGTCAGCTGCTGTGCTTCTCTTCCCATGACACTTATATTCATCATACATATTCCTCAGTATCATTGTTCCATGATTAACCACTCATACCCTGCATTTTAAACATTTTTTTTTACATTTTTAGTTGCGTTTAGTTTTCTGTTTAGCTCGGAATTTCATGTTTAACTTAGTGTTTAGGTCAGCTGCTGTGCTCCTTCTCTTCCCATGACACTTATATTCATCATACATGTTCCTCAGTATCATTGTTCCATGATTAACCCCTCATACCCTGCATTTTAAACATTTTTCTTGAAATTTTTAGTTGCGTTTAGTTTTCTGTTTAGCTCGGAATTTCATGTTTAACTTGATGTTTAGGTCAGCTGCTGTGCTCCTTCTCTTCCCGTGTCACTTATATTCATCATACATGTTCCTCAGTATCATTGTTCCATGATTAACCCCTCATACCCTGCATTTTAAACATTTTTCTTGACATTTTTAGTTGCGTTTAGTTTTCTGTTTAGCTCAGAATTTCATGTTTAACTAAGTGTTTAGGTCAGCTGCTGTGCTCCTTTTCTTCCCATGACACTTATATTCCTCATACATGTTCCTCAGTATCATTGTTCCATGATTAACCTCTCATACCCTGCATTTTAAACATTTTTCTTGACATTTTTAGTTGCGTTTAGTTTTCTGTTTAGCTCGGAATTTCATGTTTAACTTAGTGTTTAGGTCAGCTGCTGTGCTCCTTCTCTTCCCATGACACTTATATTCATCATACATGTTCCTCAGTATCATTGTTCCATGATTAACCCCTCATACCCTGCATTTTAAACATTTTTCTTGACATTTTTAGTTGCGTTTAGTTTTCTGTTTAGCTCGGAATTTCATGTTTAACTTAGTGTTTAGGTCAGCTGCTGTGCTCCTTCTCTTCCCATGGCAATTATTTTCATCATACATGTTCCTCAGTATCATTGTTCCATGATTAACCCCTCATACATTGCATTTTAAACATTTTTCTTGAAATTTTTAGTTGCATTTAGTTTTCTGTTTAGCTCGGAATTTCATGTTTAACTAAGTGTTTATGTCAGCTGCTGTGCTCCTTCTCTTCCCATGACACTTATATTCATCATACATGTTCCTCAGTATCATTGTTCCATGATTAATCCCTCATTTTCTGCATTTTAAACATTTTTCATGACATTTTAAGTTGGGTTTAGTTTTCTGTTTAGCTCAGAATTTCATGCTTAACTTAGTGTTTATGTCAGTTTCTGTGTTTTACTTTTAAGAGGTTGTGTTTAGGTAAGCTTTGTCACATGTTATGAGCCTGTTTGATACAGTTCTTGTGTTTGCCAAAGTTACTATCAAAGAGGAATGTTGGTGAGCTATAGGGCGTTGGCGTCCTTCTTGTTAAATTTTGTATTTAAATAATAATTTGTTAAAAAAGTTTATTTTTTTTACTCTCTATATATATATATAAAAAGTTTTTTTTAATTTAATTTTCTTTAATGTGAAAAAGTCTCATATTAATTCAATTTTTTTCACGTTAAGGAACATAAGAAAATTGATTAATTTCATCAAAAAAACTTTTTTTTTTATTAGAACATATATAGAGAGTAAAAAAAACAAACTTTTTAACAAATTATTATTTAAATACAAAATTCGAAAAAAAAAAATTCTTACAAATGAAGCAAACAAATAAAAAAATGGAAAATTTAAATGAGAAAACCGTACCTCAGTTAAACGAGATTTGTAAAAAATTAAAAATTCCACATTTCAGAAATCATAGAACCAAATCAAAAAAAATTGGAGTCATACAGGAATATTGTTTGCGAAACGATGGAAAGAAAAAAATCGAAAGATCGGAAGTGAACAAACTTAAACAGACTCGAATTGCGAAAAAAAATAAGCCGATGACAGTAACGGCTGACGATAGAAAAGGAAAAGTGGAGCGTGATGAAATTAGAAAGATCATACGCGAGGAGATACGTAGTTTTGCGCGATGAAAAGGCAAACTAAATGTCGATAGCAACGATGTCAAAAAATGCATTGGTTGTGAAAAATGAGAAGACGACTAAACGAAAAGCTGTTGAAGAACTTCAAGTTTCAAAAGAAAAAAAAAAAAAATAACTAAAACGAAAATGAGTGATGCAGTTCAGAATCTAGACAAACGAGATATATCGAACCGAAATTGTTCATGGAACAGGTGAAGAAAAAAGTATTGGATTTGTTTAACTTGATGTTTAGGTCAGCTGCTGTGCTCCTTCTCTTCCCATGACACTTATATTCATCATACATGTTCCTCAGTCTCATTGTTCCATGATTAACCCCTCATACCCTGCATTTTAAACATTTTTCTTGAAATTTTTAGTTGCGTTTAGTTTTCTGTTTGGCTCGGAATTTCATGTTTAACTTGATGTTTAGGTCAGCTACTGTGCTCCTTCTCTTCCCATGTCACTTATATTCATCATACATGTTCCTCAGTATCATTGTTCCATGATTAACCCCTCATACCCTGCATTTTAAACATTTTTCTTGAAATTTTTAGTTGCGTTTAGTTTTCTGTTTAGCTCAGAATTTCATGTTTAACTAAGTGTTTAGGTCAGCTGCTGTGCTCCTTTTCTTCCCATGACACTTATATTCCTCATACATGTTCCTCAGTATCATTGTTCCATGATTAACCTCTCATACCCAGCATTTTAAACATTTTTCTTGACATTTTTAGTTCCGTTTAGTTTTCTGTTTAGCTCGGAATTTCATGTTTAACTTAGTGTTTAGGTCAGCTGCTGTGCTCCTTCTCTTCCCATGACACTTATATTCATCATACATGTTCCTCAATATCATTGTTCCATGATTAACTCCTCATACCCTGCATTTTAAACATTTTTCTTGACATGTTTAGTTGCGTTTAGTTTTCTGTTTAGCTCGGAATTTCATGTTTAACTTAGTGTTTAGGTCAGCTGCTGTGCTCCTTCTCTTCCCATGACACTTATATTCATCATACATGTTCCTCAATATCATTGTTCCATGATTAACCCCTCATACCCTGCATTTTAAACATTTTTTATGACATTTTTAGTTGCGTTTAGTTTTCTGTTTAGCTCAGAATTTCATGCTTAACTTAGTGTTTATGTCAGTTTCTGTGTTTTACTTTTAAGAGGTTGTGTTTAGGTAAGCTTTGTCACATGTTATGAGCCTGTTTGATACAGTTCTTGTGTTTGCCAAAGTTACTATCAAAGAGGAATGTTGGTGAGCTATAGGGCGTTGGCGTCCTTCTTGTTAAATTTTGTATTTAAATAATAATTTGTTAAAAAAGTTTATTTTTTTTACTCTCTATATATATATATAAAAAGTTTTTTTTAATTTAATTTTCTTTAATGTGAAAAAGTCTCATATTAATTCAATTTTTTTCACGTTAAGGAACATAAGAAAATTGATTAATTTCATCAAAAAAAATTTTTTTTTTATTAAAACATATATATAGAGAGTAAAAAAAAAAAAACTTTTTAACAAATTATTATTTAAATACAAAATTCGAAAAAAAAAAATTCTTACAAATGAAGCAAACAAATAAAAAAATGGAAAATTTGAATGAGAAAACCGTACCTCAGTTAAACGAGATTTGTAAAAAATTAAAAATTCCACATTTCAGAAATCATAGAACCAAATCAAAAAAAAATTGGAGTTCATACAGGAATATTGTTTGCGAAACGATGGAAAGAAAAAAATCGAAAGATCGGAAGTGAACAAACTTAAACAGACTCGAATTGCGAAAAAAAATAAACCGATGACAGTAACGGCTGACAATAGAAAAGGAAAAGTGGAGCGTAATGAAATTAGAAAGATCATACGCGAGGAGATACGTAGTTTTGCGCGATGAAAAGGCAAACTAAATGTCGATAGCAACGATGTCAAAAAATGCATTGGTTGTGAAAAATGAGAAGACGACTAAACGAAAAGCTGTTGAAGAACTTCAAGTTTCCAAAGAAAAAAAAAAAAAAAAAACTAAAACGAAAATGAGTGATGCAGTTCAGAATCTAGACAAACGAGATATATCGAACCGAAATTGTTCATGGAACGGGTGAAGAAAAAAGTATTGGATTTGTTTTGCGAACACATGAATGTGGGACAAAAAATTAAGATGATACTCCATTGCGTGATGAATAAAATCGACGTGAAGTCCGGCGAGAGCATCGTGACAAATGCATTTTTCAGATCTAACGTGGAACCCGTACTTCGAGGTTCAGATTTATCGGACGTTTTCGAAAAGATGAAAGACAAGATGTTGACGTCTCTCGCGAATTATCAACGTGAAGGTAGTAATTGGACGTTCGATGAGGTGTTGAAACTCGAAATTCATATAACTAAAAACGATTCGTTGAAGGGTCTTCCTACGTGGAATTACTGTACTTCTTAGTTAAAAAACACTCTGTGGTCTACGTGAGAAATAAAGATGATCAGTGTTTTAAATGGGCAGTCACCTCCGCTTTGTACCCTATCAAAATGAACTCCGATAGAGTTTCTCGTTACGAGGAGACTTCTAAAAATCTCGATTGGACCGGAGTGACTTTTCCAGTGGAGTTAAAACACATCAAACGTTTCGAGGCTCAAAATCCCACCGTAGTGGTGAACGTCTTGGGATACGACGAAAAACGAACGATCTCTCCTCTCAGACAAACTTTGTATCTCGAAAGAGAAAAGACGATTAATTTATTATTGATTTCGAATGGTGACAATCGTCATTATTGTTGGGTTAAACATCCGAGCCGATTACTATCGAGACAAAATAATAAACATAAAGGAAAGATATGTTTATGTTGCAACTGCATGAACGCATTTCGCAACGAAAAATCGTAAGCGAAACATCAAGAATATTGCAACGAAAATCAAGGTGTCGCCGTCGAAATGCCCAAACCCAACACCATTATGAACTTTGAAAATCGCAATAGAAGGTTAAAAGTACCATTCGTCGTGTACGCCAATTTCGAATGCTTCACCGTGAAAATGAGTTCCTGCCAACCCGACGCTTTTCGAAGTTACGTCGAAAGATATCAAAAACACACGCCTTCGGGTTATTGCATTTATGTGAAATGCGCTTTCGACTTGCAACACGACATGGGTCCCTTCACCTACACGAAACAGTGCGAAGACGACGACGTGGCTCAAAGGTTCGTGGAAGAGTTAGAATCGAAAATTCATATGTTATACGATAAATTCAAAACTCCGGCGAAAATGATCACGCGAGAGCAGCAGGACGAAAATAACAGAGCTACCGAATGTCACATATGCAGACAATCGTTCGACGAGAATTCGGAGGAAAATAAGAAGGTCAGAGACCATGATCATTACACGGGTCTGTATCGCGGTCCGGCTCACAGCAAGTGTAATTTAAAATATCGAGACGCGGTTTTCTATCAGGTGATATTTCACAATCTCTCGGGTTACGACAGTCATCTGTTCGTGAAAAATCTCGGCACCTCCGACGGAGAATTAGATTGCATTGCAAACAGCGAAGAAAGATACATTTCCTTCACGAAATGGAAGGTCATGGAGAAGAAAAGAGTAATCGCCGGAGAGACGTTGGAAGAAAAAACGAAATCCATTCGTAGAAGCATACGTTTCATTGACAGTTTTAAATTCATGTCGGCCGCTCTGGAAAAATTAGTCGATAACATGAGCAAAGATAAATTTAAAATCACGAGCGAACATTTCGGAGAACAAGTAGACGTCATGTTGAGGAAAGGAGTCCATCCTTACGATTACATGAACGATCTAAAGAGAATCGACGACACTGCACTACCTTCGAAAGAAGATTTTTATTCGAAATTATACGAATCCGACATTTCCGATGAGAATTACAAACATGCCAAAAACGTGTGGAAATCATTCGATATGAAAACCATGAGTGATTATCACGATCTCTATCTGAAGACCGACGTTCTGCTCTTGGCAGACGTGTTGGAAAATTTTCGAGACGTCTGTCGTCGAAATTACGATCTGGATCCGGCTTGGTATTTCACCGCACCCGGTCTGGCGTGGGATGCTCTGTTGAAGACCACCGAAGTCCAATTGGAATTATTATCCGATGTGGACATGTTGCTCATGTTCGAAAGGGCTGCGAGAGGTGGCGTCTCGATGATCTCCCACAGATATTCTGAAGCTAACAATCCCTACATGAAAGAAGGTTTCGATTCGAAACGATCGAATAAATACATACAGTATTGGGACGCTAATAATCTGTACGGTTGGGCTATGAGTCATCCTTTACCGATTGGAAATTTCGAATGGGTGACGGAACCGGAAGAGATGCAAAAATGGAAAGACTATCCTTGCATTTTAGAAGTCGATTTGAACTATCCAGAAGAATTGCACGATCTACACAACGATTATCTGCTGGCTCCTGAATGAATGGAACCGATCGAAGGAGACGAGGAAAAACTCATTCCCAATTTATTTAATAAACGTAACTACGTCGTCTACAGCGAGAATTTGAAACAATACGTCGATCACAGGATGAAATTAGTCTACATACATCGCATCATTCGATTCGACGAAGAGCCTTGGATGAAAAAATACATCAATCTCAACACGAATCTCAGAATTCGAGCCGAGAACGATTTCGAAAAAGATTTCTTCAAACTCATGAACAACAGTGTGTATGGTAAATCGATGGAAAACATGAGGAAGAGAACCGACGTTCGACTCGTCACGTCTGAGAAAAAAGCTAAAAAATTAGTGGCGAAACCCAATTACAAACACCGAACCATATTCGACGAAAATCTAGTGGCTGTTCACATGCAAAAGATGCACCTGAAGTTCGACAAACTGTATTATCTCGGACCGATCATCTTAGATATCAGAGAGCGATTGATGTAGAGTTTCACTATGATTACGTCAAAAGAAAATTTGGTGATAAAGCCAAACTACTGTTCACCGACACAGATAGTTTAGTTTACGAAATAGAGATGAAAGATGTCTACCGAGATATATCTCCGGACGTGGCCGCGTGATTCGACACGAGCAATTATCCCGTCGATCACCCGTCCAACATTCAATCGAACGACAACAAGAAGGTGTTGGGTAAATTTAAGGATGAGAGCGGTGGTAAACAAATCGTCGAATTCGTGGGCTTGAGACCCAAACTGTATGCTTATCGTCTAGAAGATGAAGAGATCAAGAAGTGCAAAGGGGTTAAAGCATGCATGGTGAAGAAAAACACCTCTTTCCGAGTGTATAAATATTGTCTGTTAGGAGGTGGTCCGGTGTATAAGACTATGAAATCGATTTGAAGTGAAAATCACGACTCGTATACCGAAACAGTCAACAAGATTTCGCTGACGGCTGACGACGATAAGAGATTCGTGTTAGATGATAAAATAAACACTTTGGCACTCGGACATTGGACTTTGGATATAATTTTAGACGATAGGATTTCAGATATGATTAAGGATGATAGGATTCCAGAAAATCAAGAGGAATTAGATGGATTCAAGATTATGGAAGTCGATAGAATTAGTTTAAAAAGAAAAAATAAAAAAGAAAAAAATAACGTCATTTTAGTGAATTATAATAAAATAAATAAATTTAAAAAAAAAATATACACATTTATGAATAAGAAAATAGAGATATCCGTAGAAGGTGTCGTCTTACCTAACGAACTCCTATCCAACATCGATCTGTCGAATGCGGTGAAGGATTTGAAAATCAAAGATTTTCTAGGCGTGTTTTCCAGAGATGCCTTGCCGAAGAGAAGACCTCGACAATCGGAATCCGGAATTTTATATCTAGACGATTTATCGGGTGAAGGCACTTACTGGGTGGCGTGGTTCAAGAACGGGAAGAAGAAGAATTATTATTTCGACAGCTACGGAATCTCGCCGCCGAAAGAAATAAAGAACTATTTCAACAAATCGATGGTTCGTTACAACACGGAACGAGTGCAATCGCCAGATCAAGTGTTTTGCGGTCACCTGTGTGTCTACGCTCTCAAGAGATGGTCTGAAGGAGATCGGTTTCAAGACATTCTCAATGATTTACATTAGAGAGAGATTTTTTTTTATACTATATATAAAGGTAAAAAATTATTTAAAAAAATTTAATCGAATAAAAACGAAAAATAAAAATAAGTGAAATAATTCATTTTTAATAAACTAAGTTTGAAATATATTTTAAAACAAAAACCTCAAAACAACATGCCAGTCGATAAATTTGGTAGAAGTGACGACGAAAGTCGACCCAAAAAGAAGAGGAAGACGCTCGAAGTCGGTGATGGTTACGACGTTGCCAACTTGGATGAACGTTACGTTCGGTGATACGAACCTCGAGAGGAACCTTTGAACATGAACGATAAGAAGCTCTACAATCTCCCTGAGCCAATAGATCTCGCAGATGCTGCGACTAAAAAATACGTCGACAGGGGGAACGCGGATTTCGAACGAATCATGCTAGATAATTACGTGGATAAAGCCATGACCAACGATCTCGATCTGAAATCTAAACGTTTGGTGAACGTCGCGAATCCCATAGATTCCACCGATGCCGCGACCAAGAAATACGCGTACAACTCTCACGCGCGATTCAGCGAACATCTGAGAAGTAGATTTGCGACATTTTAAAATTGTATTTTTTATAATTTCTTTGTTAGATCTTATAAAATCAAACTCTTCTTTTTCTTTTAAACGATATTCGTTAAAATCACAATTATTCCATCCTTTTTTGTGTTACGTTCTTCATGTTCAATTTGAATCCATTTTTCCAAGCAATTTATTTTAACGTCGTAGTGATCTGAAGTGAACAGATTTGTTGTTGTTTTCGTGTCAAAAACATCCATTTTGTTTTTGAGATTTTGCTTTTTTTAATTAATCTTACATCCTCATTTTTAACGTTTATTAATTTTTTTTTCACACACGTCTCTCATCGAATGATCGACATCTTATTTCCATCCGATTCGAATTGTAATTCTCTGTCCGACAGGACCAGGGCGAAGGCTTCAGTTTTTCTCGGCAAGTTCCTATCGAATTGCATCTTGATCTGAATGTCTAAGACACTACTCTTGAGTCGTTCACTCTGTTTATTGACGTCGAATATGAACATGGGATACATCGACTTGTATTCGTGGGGAGATATGTTAGGGTTGCTCATCAATTTGTCTAGACCGTGATACTTCTTTCTAAAATCAGCGGCGTCGCCGTACAGTCTGCAGAAATCGTTCTTGTCGAAGGACGCGTTGTAATCGATTGCTGGATATCTCGTGGCGTTCAGAAACACTTGCATGTTTCTCAAATTGCAGTGATCGAACAGCGACGCATTCTTTTCCTGAGACCTGTCCCTATCGGTCTGAAACGCAACCACGATGAAACGCGGTCTCTCAGAAGCGGATTTCACCGTCAATCTCCAATCGAAGTGATTCGTGGAGAGTGGAATGCTAGCCGTGTCACACTGTCTCATTCTAAATCCCACGGGTAATTTACTCTTGGATTCTATGATCTTGCAGAGATACATTTTTTCCATGATCGAGGCTCCACGTGCGGAACGAACCACGATATCTTGTGTAGAGTTATTTTACCCGCATCGGTCGCAGTGAGTCTCACTATCGCGTCGTCGTTTCCTTTTCGAATCAACGTCAGATTGTGTTTGAATCCGTACATGATCTTGTTGTAATCGTCTGCGAATCCGAAGATGTGTTTCAAAGGTATCCTGAACGAAAACGTTCCTTTAGGTCTGAGTGTCTTGACGATGTAGTCGAATATCGCGACGGCGCCGGCGCTAGCAGGGCCGACGGTGTCTTTCATCCACAACTGATTAAGTCCTCTGGATTTCGAAAAATCATCCGGATACGTCAAGAGTCTGAACATTGTGGTGGCCTGACCGGGATGAAACACAGATTCTATCTCTTGTCCGGATAGCAAGTATTTTATATTACTGAATAGATGCATGATGCCATTATTGGCTAGAGTAACCGTGTCATTGTCGGCGTAGTCGGTCCCATCTTCCTTGGTGAGACGTCCCTGCACCACTATGTAACTCTCGCTAGGATGGACGAATAGATCTTGGGTTTCGACATTGATTCTTATCTCTCCCGCATTGTTCAAACTTGTTCCGGTTACTGGTTCGTATTCGTGAACCCCGTATTCTTGAATACTTTCATCTTTCACTATGCTTTGTGCGATATCTAGTATATTTGCCATTTTTGAAGGGTTTTTGTTTTTTGTTTATTAATTAGCTTGCTTTTTTATGTAAAAATAGTTTTAATTATTTTTTATTATTATTTTTCTCTCCTATATATATATGTAAACAAGAAAATGTTAAAGAGGGTAAATAAAAAAAATTTTGTTTTCTTATTAAAACTTCGTCTTCTGCAATTGTTGTTCGTAAAACTATCCGATGATCTGTTCACCATCCAAAGCTTCGATTTCGTAAGTCACCGGATCGGTGTGAAATATTTTGATCATCACGAAGATTTCCAAGGTTCATCGAGGAGTATAACCCTTTTTGAAGTGCTTCTTATAAGCGTAGATTCTCACTCGATCGCCAACCGCAAATTTCGGTGTTCTAGACTTCTTCCTGATCTTAGATCTCTCAGGACATAGATTCGCGTAGAACCGTTTTTCGTTTCGAGGATCGCTAGCTTCCACGGGAGTCATCTTGATCGATCTGTGTCGCGTGTTGTTGTAATCTTTGACAAGACCGTTCAGAGCGTATATGTATTTCTTAGTCGAATTTGCCGTGAAGTATCTGTGCATCTTTTCCTTCATCGTTCGATTCCAACGTTCCACCACGCTGGCTTTCTCTTCGTTTTCGATCGAGTAGAGGTCGACTAATCGACGAACGTGCTTGTTGTAGAATTCCTTTCCCTTGTCCGCCCACAATTTATTAGGTTTTCGAGAAGACGAGTCGAACACACTTTTCAGAGCCTCGGCGACGCAAGGTCACGATTTATTCTTCAAAGCTCTGATCCAACCGTATTTGGAAAAAACGTCAATGACCGTCAATAGATATTTGATGCCCTCGTTCCACCTCGAAAACGATGTCATGTCGACCAAGTCGGCGGACCAAATGTCATCCAAACCCTTCACAAACACCCTTCTCTTTCGAAATTTACACACGATGGGTTTGTGTAACTCCTCGGCCAATTCGCTCGTCAATAATCGTTTCTTCTTTTCCGATGCGCTTTTTTTTTTTGAACGCCCCATCCGAATCGACGTTTTGCACCGATCAGATTGCCGACCAGCGAACGTTCTATCTTCTCTCTCCTGGTCAGATTCGATATACCTCTCAATTTTGCCAACATGTTTTTATCGCAGACGTCGTTGCGAGTCTTGGTGTTGGGATGTCCGGCGTAGCACAGATCGTGATCATACGCGGCCGCGTCCACCCTATTCACAGGTTTGCTCCAAGATTTAGGAGTCAGATCGGCGTTGAGTCTCTTGTTGAATTTCGTTCCGGATCCCGTGAAATTGACCCGGCAGATGCATTTTGAAAGGTAGATTATTGATCATTTTATTCACGATGCCTTTACCTTTGCTCATGTTCTTCATTTTGACGAATCGAGTCTTGATCGAACCACACACGTCGCAAATTCTGCGAAGTATCTGTCTGTCGTTTTTAGTTCGTACTTCTCGAGAATTACTCGTCTCGATAACTCTCTTACACTTTACGCAATACATTTTTTGAAAGTTATTTAAATTAATTTCGTTTTTATTTTATATATAAATTTAATATTTCTTTTTTTAAAAATTCTGTTCTTATTATATATATTTTTTTTTCAATCGCTGCTCTTGAGTTCTATCAACTTACCGAATTCCTCCCTGGCCTCTTTCCTCCCCTTTTCCACGAGAGAATCCTTCAACTCTTCCTTGATGATCTGACGAGTCTTGATTCTCACGGCTTCTTTCATGGCTTCGTATTTCGTTTTCTCGCCGAATATCATGAAGTATTCTCCATCCGATATCCTACCGTCTTTCAACACCATCGAGATCATTTTGGATATCGTGTCGATCTTGGAGTCGGCCAAGACCTGAATCTTTTCGTGTTTCCTTGCCTTCAGATATAATTTCCTACTCAAAAAGTTTCCGAGCATGCTAAACAATCCGGCGGCGAGAGCCACTCCTTCTATGGTCAACATGATCGGAATACCGACCACTGTCGACAACAATCCGATGCCGGCCGCGTGTAAACCCATGGAAATCGTGATGAGTGTCGTGTCGACCGCGTTGACGAATTTCAGGAAACGCGAATACTTCTTCTTGAGAGAATGGCGAGAATCTCTCTCTCGAGTCAGATACAATTGGATTCTACTGATTTGATCGATGCGACACCTCTCTCCTCTTTCTTTCTCTTCTAGCGACGGCGCCGTTCGGCTTCTCATCCTCGTCGTCATCTAACGTCGGATACAATTTATTTCTGGTTCTCATTTTTGTGTTTTTTTTCTTTCGAATATTAGATAAAAAATTTTATGTGTGTATTTATTTTTATTTTCTATTCTCCCTTATTTATATCAACGAGAAAACTTAGACGTATGCTTCCTTCAGCAATAATTTCATGATGCATCCCTTGTCTTCTAAAGTCAGACTTCTATGCGCCAATTTCAGTTCTTCCAAAACTGTGGGCTTGTCTCGATCCTTACAGACGACTGGGGGCGTGGTGGCTCAGTTGGTAGAGGTGCAGGCTGCAAGCCGAGAGGTCCTCGGTTCCAATCCCACCTGCGGCAACCGCGTTGTGTCCTTGGGCAAGACACTTCACCCCGATTGCCAACATGGGGGCACGATGATGCTGTGTACTGAGGCGTACTGCACATCAATGGTGTGCATGTCTTCAACCAATCTAACCCTGCCTGTGCTGCGGTGCAGAGTTCAGAGTTACGATGTTGGAGAGCTGACAGCTGCTCGTCGTTGCTCGGTGGTTCTCTCCGGGTACTCCGGCTTCCTCCACCCGTAAAACTGCCACGGTCACGATTAGCCATTGTGCATAAGTATGTGACCTTAAACACCAATAAATAAATAAATAAATTACAGAAGACTAATCTCCTCCAAAGCGCGATCACTTTGACGATTTGAACGCGTTCGAACGCCGGTTCGAAATACTTGACGACCATATCTTCCCTTTCCATCATCAGACACGAATGATCCTCATGATCAAAGTCTAGATGATCCCGACATCCGACGCATCGTTCTAACAAGAGGGGACGTAGTTCTTCGTTCACACAGATTGCGTGTGCTCTCATCAGTGATACAGAATCCGCAAACCGCCTTTTTTCCATGTACCGGAGGCCCAAATCGGTTTTAAAAAAAATCCTCGATGAGTAACTACACTTACACTCACTTTTCGCCGTTGGCGAACGTCGAAAAAATGTTTTGAGGTCGATTTTTCCTGATCTAGAATCCGCAAATGGGTTTTGCCGATCGGATCGCACTTTTACCGTTCAAACACCCGTTGGCGAACGTAGGTGATACAGAATCCGCAAACCGCTTTTTTGATGCTGATCTAGAATCCGCAAAATGTTTTTTGCTCGCATTCACCAACGATAGATCAAAGGTCTAATCCGCGATGGAAACGTCAACAAAAATTTTTAAATTTACAGTTTCTTCAAATTTCGTACATTTTTTCACTTTTGAGCGATGTATCGAATCTACACGTTCGCCAACGGGTGTTTGAGCGTTAAAAGTGCGATCTGTGAGCCTCAAAACAATTGCGGATTCTGTATCACCAGGAAAAAACGACATTTTTTGCACTCTGTACACGATTTAACACTGAATCCCTATGACGGTACACGTACATGTACATGTACTTGTACACTTTTTTGGAAAAGTGATACAGAATCCGCCATTTATACCTACTGGCATGGGCTTATGCTCAAATATCATGAACTTCATTAAAAATCATCTTCTCATCAAACACAAGTGGGAATGCTTTAATATTTGGTATGAAACTTCCTCTGCTGTTCAAGATTAAAAGTTGTTCAAAGAAAGTTGGAAGCTCCATATTTGGGCTCTCCAGGGGATAGGTTCACTTTTGAGCTCCTCTGAAAATTTCTATTTCAAGAACCAATGGAGCGATTTGAACCAAATTTTACATGTGGCATTAGTTGACCCTAAGTACTTCATTCATGCCCCCCAAAATTTTTGGCGGTTTCCTGTGAGAACACCTGGCACTGAAAATAGGAAAAAAAAAATGTCCAATATTTCCCAAACTGCATGGACTAGAGATTTTGTATTTGGTATGAAGCTTTTATCTGAGCAGTTGAAACAATTAGACAAAAAAATTGCAGGCAAATCTGTCATATGGTTCATTCAGATTACATTTTCTCCGTACCCATAACCCTTACAGTTTAGGACAACTTGGTCCAGGTGAGCGTTTTAGGCTCTCTTGAGCTGCTATTTTTTTTTATCTCATGAAAGTGGTAAAATGTACCTTTGGTAGGGTTGAACATGATTACAGGTATCACTGCAGTAAATATTTGAATTAGGGTTACCCACCTTGAAATATTGTACTCGGAAGTGATGCAATCTCTAAAAAGAAGCAGCTTTGTGAAAATATATTGTTTCAGTAAACATTTGAAACATTCTAATGACATCTTGCATTATTGTTGAATATTCCAGATAAATAAGGAGGGTGATTTGATGACTTTTGGACCTAAAAAATACAATTGACTTTTGGTGTGGCTTTTGTTGGGAATTCCCTGAAAATTATGTGCATGTGACTGGTACTTCCCGCTCTGTCAGCTTTTCTCTCTTATTTGTTGCATGACCTCCTGTTTTCAGGTCAGAAGAAGTTGTTTGAAGGGCTATACTTGACAAAGATATTTGAATGCCAAAATTAAAATGATGCGATCATATTTGTTTTTGCTTGAATGTTAAAATGGTCACCTATGGAAAAATATTTCGCGCTGTGATAGCTGAAAACGAAGTTTGCAATATGTCCCACAGTTGCACTGTGGACATGTTGGTTTGGTATCATTTTATAACACAGACCCACCAGGTAATTGCCTATTCTCCCCAAATTCAAATTTTAACTCTAGCCAAAATAATTGATGTTAAATCATTTATCATAATTATTCCATTTACAGAATGATCAACCCCACATATATCTGACGGGTGCTTCCCGCCGCAAATGCTATGCAGTTGCACCCCTTGAATAAACATATACACATGTCCACCACACTCCACATGATAGTGCCTTGTAAACCCCACATAATTGTGCCATGTAAACCCCACACATTATACATTACAAAGTATCAACTACACCCCATAAGTTAAAATATGCACCCCACAGTTCAAAATACACGCAACTCCAACGAGTGAGTCTGGGACGTCTGTCCGGCATGAACTTTTTATCGACTTCTCATAAATTACTTGTCTGAATTGTCAAAAATTTGATGTGCATATTCCTTATATGTCAATTCAATTTTGTTTAAATAAGGTTGCTACACCCACGAGGTGCACCACAAGGGGCATATTTCTGGTAGCACTCACAAAATGTTTTTTTAATTTCTCAGAACTACCTGTAACGAGTCTTGGATTCCTGTCATCCGGCCTGCTAAACTTGACCATAAGTTCTCAGTGGGCAATTTTGGAACTGTCCCAGTAACGTCTACTAGACATCTGCTAAGCATAGTATGGTAGACCTCACATGCTATTGGGCATTGATTACTGCATTAAGACTGCCATCTCGACTACTGAAGCCTTTTGTCTTTGTTCTGTATGGTTTGGACTCTTTGAAACTTCGCCTGTTTCTTTTGGCTGTGATCCTGCTGCCTGTTGAATTGGAAGGTTTTTTTTTGTTGTCTCCGACATTGGCAGTCTAGCTGATCACTGGGCATAGGATAATTCTACGTCGCAGGCTGTACTGCTGACTCTGGGAAATAGGTCACTCTGGTTGTCTACGTGTCTTGCCGACCACCTGGGAAATCTGGGAGAGCAGATCTGATAGTGGAATGGGTTGTCAAGTCACATCTCGCCGACTGTGTTGTCGATTCCCCCTGTACTTGATCAACATATGTGTATCCGATGATGGTGACGAAGCATAGATAACTGGATACAAATACAGTACAATGATTTATTCTCAATTCAGGATCTTTTTCATAGTTCAGAGTTGTAGTGCTCATACAGATTTTGAAAAAATCAATATTATTGTCGACTGCTCGCAGAATGTCACAAGAGATTCTTCCCAATATGTTCAGTGATGCGGGAAACAGAGTTGTGTTTATTTTTCTCCCTAGTGCGGTATGCTACCCGTGCCAGGTCAACCACCGGTCCCCAAACCCTCATCAATGAATCGTATTTATAAAAAAAAATAAAGGACCACATGATCATGATCCACGAAATCGACACACGTGTGATGTTTCAAAGGCTGTTTACTTCGGATACCGATTCTTTATAGGATCTCTTCATACCAAACAGAATCTTATGATACTCAGTGTACAACATCCTTGTGTATCTGTATGCCAGAGAGTCCCTCCTGGGTCAAAACATGACAGAAGAGAGAACCAGACTATCGAGAGAACCAGACTATCTTGATGGCCTGCTAGGGTAGATTTTAAGCTCTCATATTGTGCTAGCTGCTACAGCTTTTTCATAAAGATGATTCCAATCGACTGTGCACACAAAAGATGAATGTATGTATTAGTCTGTTTTGCAAGTTGGTACAGTTAGGGGTCTACCATTGTTTCTTACAGAGTTCTTTCTGAAGATGATACAATATTGGTGACTGTACCACAGTCAATTTTTTTGTCCCGAATCTGTTGCTTTTGGGTCTGAAACTTGATGAATTTGTCTGGGGGGTAGTGCTGGTATTTGCCCACCAGTGACTTTATAGAAGAAAGTAAGGTGATGTTTCTGCCTTCTGGATTGTAGTGAAGGTAGTTTTAGTTTCTCCGTCATTTTTATCATACACCCTTCTCTTAATTTGTCGTTATTTGTAATGAATCTTACATTCCTTCTTTGTATGTTTTCTAGTTTTGTGATTTCTTGCTTTGTGTATGGGATGATGGCTTCATATTCCGTTATTGATCTTACAAGGGCTGTGTAAGCTATTCTTCGACATTCCCTTGGACAATGTTGGAAGTTTCTGAGGAGGAATCCGATAGTGGAGTTTGCCATTTTACTTACATTGTTGATGTGTTCTTTCCATTTAAGATCTTCCTGTATTTGTAGGCCAAGGTAAGAGTTAGATGGAGCATGTTCTAGTATATGGGCGATTAGGGTGAAGAATTGATGACTTTCCAGTCTGATGCCTGTTTTCTAGACAAGTTAGTTTGTTTTATAGGGTGCTGTGGCCCCCTTGTTGTTTATTTCCCTGTACAATTCAGTCGTCTGCAAATAACCTAAGTGATGATTTACTTAGTTTGGGAGATTGTTGATATGGTGTAGGAAAAGTATTTAACCCAGGACAGTTCCTTCGTCAATGGTTGCTTCATCCGAGAATTCCCCTTGTAGAGCTACTCGCATTTAACTTTCTGTGAGGAAAGTCGTGAGCTGTGTGTATATTGGTTCTCTCATTCCGTATTTCTTGATTTTATGGAGGAGTCTGTCATGTGGGAGTGTGTCAGATGCTTTGGAGAATTCCAGTATGGCTATATCGACTCGTTTGCCTTCTTCAAATGATTGTAATACGCTGTGGGTTGTGACTGCTACCTGGGTTTCACAGGAGTAACCCTCCCTGAATCCAAGATTTAATGATTTTAGTAAATTGTGCTTCTCCAGCCACGAGGTGTTTCAGGAAAATGTCAGGAGATTTTGTGTTTGAGCAGCTTGCATAGCACTGAGGTTAGGGATGCTGGCTCTAATTTTCTGCTGCGTGTTTTTCTCCCTTTTTGAATATGCAGGATATATTTGCGTTGAGCCAATCATTTGGCAGTAATTACCATGGTCTATTGAGTCCGGAAATATGATTGTTATTAATAGAGCAAGGGTGGTTTGCATACTATTTCAGTACTCTATTTGGAATATTGTCTGATGCTTTTGCAGGGTTGATGTTTTTATGTAATTTTGCTACTCCGCCTTCGTTGATTTTGATGGTTGGTATAGTCTGATGGACATGGATTGGTGTCTTAGGCCGAATGCTTCTCTTTTCCATCGTGAAAACTGATGAGAACTGTTTGATCAGGAAATGTGCTTTTTCTCTGCTGTTGTTCACTAGTTGTCTTTTTCTTTAAGTAGTGCTACTCTGATGTTATCACGTTTTCTTGATTTTACATTTTTCCAGAATGGTTTTGTTGTTTTGTTTTATCCCTTTTAGTATGGCCGAATTTATAAAGTTCCATTTTATTTTCTCTCTTACATTCCTATTGGTAGTGTTTGTAGTTTGACCACTCTTTCGTTCTCTTTGTCTGGTTGTGTATGCTTCATCTTTTCCTCAATTTTTTTTTATTCTGTAGTTGAATTGGAGGTGTCAGATTCAGATTTGTTCAAAACAAGTCCCATTATTCGTAGTTGAGTTCCCTATGGGAACCCAAATTTTAACTGTGCAATATGAGGAAATTTATTTAAAAAGCTTCTTCAGCTCTACCAGTCAAACTCAATTGATATTTGATATACTGTTTCTTTGGGGGGGGGGGGGGCAGGGGGGAGGGGGCAGCTTGAAGTTTGTTCAAATCAATTTCCTCAGATAATATCTGGGCTTTGTGGGAGGCCGAATTTTAAATTAATTTGACAGTAGGAATATTTTTAAAAATCTTCTGCAGATCCAGCAGTCAAAATCGTTTGATATTTGGTATGTACAGTGGAACCTGTCTTGAGAGACCACCCTATTTGCCAGACAAAAGTGGTCTCTCAAAACAGGTGGTCTCTCATGACAGGTCCTACACAGAGTAAAACAGCCAAACGGTACAAGGTCATTGCAGTCTCACAAGACACTTGGTCTCTCATGACAGTGGTCTTTCAAAACAGGTTTTCCTGTAGCAGCTTTAATGAGGTATGATTCAAGTTTGTTCAAATCAAACCCCTGGGTTCATATCTGACTATCTTGTTCATCTTTTAGTGGTGTAAATCGGTATCTAAAACTACCATATTTTCCAATCATGCGGTAACAATTTTGTTATGTTTTTATGAAATGTTGAACATTTTGTATATTTGAATAATGGTACTGTTGAAGATTTATTACCTCAGTTTAGAAATTTGAATTTTCCAATGGGGTTGTCAGACATGATGAATAGGGGTTTGGTGCCGAGAACCTGATTACACATTTTTGTTATCGTGAATTTTTCATTAAGCATGTTTTCATCTGTATTTGATCATATTTGTTGTTTTTATGATTTCTTATCAGAAAAGCAACAATGCAACTGTTATCATGGATTGAAAATGAAAATCCCCCCCCCCCCCCCCCTTCCCCCTGCCAAAGTTTGAGATGTCAAAAAAAAAATAATCATCAGTGAGTGACATCCCTGGCCACAAGGGATTGGGGGAGTCTTTGATCCATCCTATATGAATATGACAATGCTGATAATTGTCCTGGATCCTATAATTATGATGGTCCAGAACTGTTTTGAAGCGCATGTGTTATCTGTTTATTTCAATCGGGAAATAGAGCAAGAGCTTCTCCTGGCATTGTATAATACGTCCTGTAAGCTTTTTTGAATGGTACATAACCACTGTTTTCATTCAACAAATAACCCCTATTTCTATAAACTTATCTAAAGTTAACTGGAGCAAAAGTAAGTGACAAAAGTAATTGACAAACACTGCCAAAATCAGTCACAACAGTAGATGCTGTTGGACTAGAAATCATACCTATTATGTTTATAGATTGTTCTTTGAAATTAAATGTCTCTAGCCCTTAAGTACTCAAGTGTAATTGTAGATATGTCTATGTCATACTCGAATGTAGATATGTCTATCTCTGACAGGAAACCAAGAGTAGCGACACATGAAAATCATTAGAATGAAACCAGATTTTGACTCAACTTATATGTTGAATGTTAAGAAAGTTTAGTTTTGTACAGAAACCAAAATGTTGATGGAAATGTGCAATTTTTAAGTCAAAAAGCCTCATAACTCTTGCAAAAAGCACCAGAACCAAGCCCCAATTCCAACTTAACCTTTATTTTGATATACCAGAGGCACAAATCAAGCTTCGTGCTGATCTGTATATCCAAACTCAATTTATTATCCTGAAACGGGAAAGTTTACGGACGGGCAGATCAGTCACATAATACGACCGTTTTTTTTCAAAACAGATGTATAACAATAAAAACAAAGAACTCAACAGCACATTTGGCATACATATACTGTAAAGTATTACATGAACAAGAAAATTAGAAGCATCCTTGCTGGTTTCAATATTGTTAAAGTTACTTTTGTTTCAATTAAGTTAATGAATCTATCTTAGCCATTTGAGAAAAATTGAAGACAAATATTTTATCACACATTATGTCAAGCAGGGAAATTTGTATTGCACTATTTTCATATCTCCATAGTTTAAATCATAACAAAAGTCAGGTTTTTTAATTTAATTACACACAGCACCGAACAAACGTTAATCTAGGAGTAATGCTATATACCAAATATCAAAGGATTCTGCTGGTGGGTCTGAAGAAGAAAATCTTTGAAGGATATTCCTCATACTGCACAAAGTTAAAATTCGGGCCCCCATGTGGAGTTCAAATATGAGTGTAGGGATTTAATTATACCCCCCCGCAAACAAAGTTTGGGGGGTATATAGGAAGAATTTTCATGAAACTTTACACAATGGAAGAACTCCATATGAAGATGTGCATGAAGCAATATAATTCCATTCTGACAGGTGCGGGGGGTATCACTTCGTGAGCTTGTTTGAATAAACTTGAATCTCACCACACTAAGGATGTTAAGGCAAAATAACAAAAGAATCTGACCTGTGGATGTGAAGACGAGTTTTTAAAGGATACTCGGTATATTGCACTAAGTAAAAATTTGGGCTTCTTCAGGGAGCCCAAATATGATCCAGGGGACATGATTTGAACAAACTGGAATCTGAACTTCCTCAGGTCGCTGCATTTCAAATATCAATAGATTCTGACTGGTGTATCTGCAGGAGATTTTTAAAAGAACATCTCCATAGGGCAGGTCAATTTGGACTTGAATCAATTCATCCTGTGTTAATTTGGCATGAATTTGGCCTTCGGACATTAAATACTGTAGGAGACTAATAATATCCTCCCAAAGGAGACGTTGAAAATGCCGGAAGAAATGCTTCACTTTTCTGTATTTTTCTTCCTCGGTATCAACTTTCCACCATCATTCAGTTGTAATATGGTTGCTTCCTGGTAAGCTTGTTCTATTTTCAAAATATCTGTTGCTCTGAATATGTTGAAATGTGACCCTTTAACACCAACTGCAGTTTTCGATGCTAGCCTTCTGTATGGTTAGTTCTGTGTCTAACTGAATTGTAAAGGTTCCACATTTCTGTTCAGCAATTTCCCTCCACCCAGTTTTCTGTAACATAGTCTGTAAACTGTAAAGTTGTTGTTGAGGACTGTGCCATCTGTCATTGGGTTTTTTCATGCCACACCACGTATTAGTCTGTAAACTGTAAAGTTGTTGTTGAGGACTGTGCCGTCTGTCGTTGGGTTTTTTCATGCCACACCACGTATTATAATTGTAAATTATAAGGTCCTGCGAATCTCAAATTTGAGGTCAAATCGAATCAGGCAGAAGATTGCAAATTGAATCGAATCTCAGCACTTCAAGTTGTAGATATTGCTAATTCCAGTGGCGTAACATGGGGGTGTGGGGGATGGGCTGAGGCTTCAGTCATCCTCCCCCCCCCCCCCCCCCCCCCCCATGTTAACCCATTTTGGGAACATTAGGCAAGAAATTTTAATATCTAGCAATTTGATTTTGAGTCCGTTTGTGTCCATAATTTATAAATTCTGAAAGTCATCAACTTGCCTTTTACAACTTGTAAGGCCACATTGTGACCTAATTATTGATGCCTATTACAACTTATAAATTATGGACACAAACTGACTCAAGAGTCTAGGAAATTTTTCAAAATTTTTCACGGGACCCCTGCAACGAAAGGGGGACACTCACTCTTGTGCTTGCTTTTATCTTGCCACCGCAAGGCTCAGATATGCAGCAAATCATATTCTGTATGCCCCCCCTCCCCCCCCCCCCCCCCCCCCCCCAGATATTACTCTTACTCCCCCCCCCCCCTCAACTTTGATATCCTGGCTACATGCTTGGCTAATTTTTACAACAGTGTATTCTCAGTCTCCATTCATTTGCTCTAAGCAACCACGTCTCATCATTTAATTATAACAAAAGGTACACATACTTGCAATTTTTTCTTGGAACATGGATATTATCGGTTTGGAATCACTCAAAACTATCTCTCAATTCTGCAACGAACACATCTGCTGCAATTTTGCCAATATCGGATGGGGTGTGACTGCCGTTATATGTGGTTATCATGTCATTTACTGTATTTATGTTAGCTCAACAGTTCTTTTGTCAACAGCAACCATCAATACTTTGAGGTTTTCTAGTCTTGATGTTGAACTGATGGTTGTCGAAAATATTTGATATTTACATCCTCTGCTATTTGGAATAAAATTTGCATTTAGTTTAAACAATGTTTATTTCCAATTATCGGAGAGAAGATATTCAATCATGAAATGTATGTGGAATCGACAATAAGCTGAAAGCTTATAAAGGTTGTTTCCACCATAGCTACATTTACAACTATAATGACATGAGATGTTAGTTATGACTACTATAACCCAAACACCTACCATACATAGCTTCTGCTATGCCAAGTGTATTCTATTCGATATTATATCAGTGTGCAATCATTATTTGGGAAACAAATTTTACTACATTGGTTTTCAACTTAGGGTGAAGAAGTTTGAACAGGTGAAAGAAATAGTACTGTTGAGCCACAGTTTTAAGATGCCGAAACAGTTCTCTGAGTTGAAGGCGAGCAAGGAAAGCCTGGGACAGTTGAGTTTTCAGTGATTGTCGGTAACTGTTTATCGGTATCATTCGTATCGGTGGAGGTATCAAGGTATAGCAGGTATACTTTCAGGAAGATGTTACACTAAGTGCCCTAGTGCCAGGCAGGAGAGAGACTGGCAAGTAAGGCCTGGTCGAGTACCCACAACTTATGTTGCAGCTTTGAAAAGTAGCATATAGAGGATTGCTCAAGTTTGTTAGGAAGTTAGTTAGCATATTGTGAGTTTTGGTAATATAGTTCCCCTTATCTCTTCGAACAGCTGAGATTGTTTCATTACATTTTTTTCTGGTAGATAGCCCAACAATTGGGTGTATTTTGGCATTTTGCCTTTTCATGGAGATGATGACGTCTTATGAGCAAGCATATCCAGTTGTGCATCCACTTACGTTCACTTGGGTGGGATGTGATTACTCAGTTGGGTATATATTTTGTAGCCAGAGATTTTAAGACATTTACTAGTTTGTCATATCTCTCATCAATAGATGTATTATGAATAAATACTTGCCAGTCAACATCGGTCGACTCCTCCATTATACCTGTATAGTTTGCGTTAGTATAGTCCCATATCTGACGAGTGTGCTTATTTTTAAAGTTTGTTTCTTTTTGATGAGATGTATCAGTTTTTATGATTATGTACACCAGTTCGATAGTATCTTACAAGATTAGCAAAAAATGGTTCAGGCACTCCCACTTCGTGTATCGGAACTGTTTCAGTACAGAGGAATAGGTCTAGGCATGAAGAAGAATCTTCCATAACGTACGTAGGTAATATTACTTGCTGCTCTAAGGAACATGACCTGGATATTTCGTGTATATGTTTATGATTGTAAGTGAGATAATCTTCATTGATATCACCCTTTACAACTATGTTTTGAAGGTTAGTGGCTGTTTCCCTGTTAAGGTGCCTCTTCCCATGATGTTTATATTTACCCCCAAATAATCATACTCACCTGTCTCTCTTTCACTACGAAGTCTGCTGCTACTTTGTGGAATTCAGAACTCCTCATTCTCCACCTTTGAGTAGGATCCACTTTACAGCCCACAGGTATCATTTTGCTTTTGTTTTCATTTAGTTCGAGTCTCCATTTGTTCCCCTATCTCCCTACAATTGCCAACATTTTCGCTAGTCCCCCTTTGCTTTCGGACACTATAGCACCATGTTGTCTGCTGCAAAAATTAATCCTGGGATCTTCAAGTATCCAATTGCTACCCCTCGTCACTATGCAGGAGTTCGTCTCCTAAATCTTTGATGTTCAATGCTAAAAGAATTGGTGAAAGGATGCACCCCTGTTTAGGCCTATCTCCATAGGTACCATGTTTTGTTATGTTACCCAGGCTAAGTTCAATCTGTACATCTTTATATGATGCTTTCAGAATTCCAACAAACCCACACCAAGTGCAGGGCCTTAATCTTTCGTCACATACCCTCCCTCAATACTCTATCGTATGCCTTTTTAACATCCAAAAAGGCCATAAACACCTTTTTCTTTTTCGCTTTTGCACATTCTATCATTTGGGATAGTGTGAAAAGATGGTCAGTGACTCTCCTTCCCTTCCTGAAGCCATTCTGAATCTCTCCCCAAAAAACCCTTAGCTTTGATCACCTTCTCTAGTCTCAGATACAGGACTTTAAAGAAAACTTTTCCAATGTTGCCACTGACAGAAATCCCCCGATAATTGTTCAATACATCCTTTTCCCTTTCTTGTGTATAAATGTAACCTTGCTTTCTCACCATTCTTTGGAACATCTTGTTTTTCTATGGCTAAATTGAATAAGGCTGTTGAGCTTTTACGGAGTTCCTCTTCTCCATTTTTTAGGAACTCATTAGGAATTTCGTCCATCCCTGCCACTTTTCCGTTCCTT
Organism: Pictodentalium vernedei; assembly: GCA_031216915.1. Lineage (NCBI taxonomy): Eukaryota > Metazoa > Mollusca > Scaphopoda > Dentaliida > Dentaliidae > Pictodentalium > Pictodentalium vernedei. The sequence continues at coordinate 79,803 of JAUFNR010000057.1, forward strand.
AATTTTGAGATCACTTTTCGTACTCCTCGGTTTTTATTTTGCTGCACATGAAATTAAATAAATTTTCCTTTACCTCATTGTGGCACTCCGGTGGGTTCCCCATGCTCTATTGCTTGCATCCTTTTCCCCTTCTTGTGTATAAAAGTAACCTTGCTTTCTCTCCATTCTTTTAGAACCTCTTGTTTTTGTAGGGCTAAATTGAATAAGGCTGTTGAGCTTTTACAGAGTTCTTCGTCCCCATTTTTTAGGAACTCATTAGGAATTTTGTACACCCCTGCTGCTTTTCCATTTCTCAAGTTTGAGATCACTTTTCGTACCTCCTCGGTTTTTATTTTGCCGCACACGAAGTTTGATGAATTCTCTCTACCTCAGTGTGGCACTACGGTGGGTTCCCCATGCCCCATCGCCTATTGTTTACCTTTTCCCAGTCCTTCACAAGTTCTGAGGCGATTTGGTCCTGATCGTCTGTATTTCTGCCCTCTACTTTAATACTCTGTGAATTACTTCCTTTGTTCCTTTTAATTTACCCATTTCCAGAATACGTTACATTACTTTCTTGCCATCTTTCAGATGACCAAAGGTGATTGTTTCGGAAAGAATGGTCTATTGACAAATGAAAGACAACACAATGATGAAAATGTGCAGTATTTTAATGGCGCTAAGTACACATATCTGTCACTAATATTTTTAGCTCAACTTTGGCGAAGCCAAATTTGAGCTTTTGTCATGGCCCGTCGTCCATCTGTCCGTACGTCAGCAATTGGATACGGCTCGGGCTAGAGGCCGTATTTATGAACCGATCTTTACGAAACTTCTTGGGTACCTTTGTTATGGCCGTGGGACGAGAACGAGTGTTTTTGGGTGCGGTCCGAATTTCAAGATGGCTGCCAGCCGCCATTTTGTACTGACGATGCAGAAATCTGTTTTCTGTACAGAACTTCCATATGAAAGCTCTGATTTGAATAATTTTTTGTTTGAATGTTTAGTACCATGGGATACATCACATATAATACAGGTTTTTTTCTCGTGCGTAAATTGTGCAAATTAGAGTAATTTTGATGTTTTTTGGTGTTACTTTCAGCACTGTAAGTGCAAATGCCAATACGGCTCGGGCTAGAGGCTGTATTTATGAACCGATCTTTACGAAACTTCTTGGGTACCTTTGGTATCACCGTGGGACGAGAACGAGTGTTTTGGGGTCCGGTCCGAAATTCAAGATGGCCGATGGCAGCCATTTTGTACAAAATTAGGTGCAATCAGATTTTTGCACAGAACTTCCATATGAAAGCGCTGATTTGAATAATTTTTTGTGTGAATGTTTAGTACCATGGGATACATCACATATAATACGGGTTTTTTTTCTCGTGCAGAAATTATGCAAATTAGATGAACTTTGATTTTTTCAGTGTGACGTACACACAGTAAGTACACATGTCAATACGGCTCGGGCTAGAGTCTGTGTTTATGAACTGATCTTCACGAAATGTCTTGGGTACCTTTGTTATCACCTTGGGACGAGAACGAGTGTTTCTGAGTGCGGTCTAAAATTCAAGATGGCTGCCAGTGGCCATTTTGTACCGAAATTAGGTCTAATCAGTTTTTTGTACACAACTTCTATACGGCTCAGACTAGAGGCCATATTTATGAACCAATCTTTACAAGACTTCTTGGGCACCTTTGTTATCACCGTGAGATGAGAGCGAGTGTTTTTGGGTGTGGTCCAAAATTCAAGATGGCCACCAGCAGCCATTTTGTACCAAAATTAGTGCAATTAGTCTTTTGTACAGAACTTCTGTATGAAAGTTCTGATTTGAATAAATTTTTGTATGAATGTTTAGTAACATGGAATACATCACATATTGTAAGGGGTTTTTTTTTCGTGCAGAAATTATGCAAATTAGATGAACTTTGATTTATTCAGTGCTACTTACACAATGTAAGCACACATGTCAATACGGCACAGGGTAGAGGCTGTATTTATGAACCGATCTTCAGAAAACTTCTTGGGTACCTTTGTTATCACCTTGGGACGAGAATGAGTGTTTCTGGGTGCGATCCAAATTCAAGATGGCTGCCAGTGGCCATTTTGTACCGAAATTAGATCCAATTAGTTTTTTGTCACAAGTTCTATACAGCTCGTATTTACGAACTGATCTTCACAAAACTTCTTGGGTACCTTTGTTTTCACCTTGGGACAGGAACGAGTGTGTTTTGGGGTGCCTTTGTTATCACTGTGCTATGAGAACAAATATTTTGGGGTTCAGTCAGACCCACTCTGGGACTCAAAAGATTTTTTCTAGTTTAGCATCTGACTGTCACCTACCTTTACAATACTTTACCTATACATTTGTTACAGGCAACGGTCAGTGTTTATGTACAGACCGTTACAATACTTTATATGTACCTTTGTTATCAGGTCATTACCTAGATGTTTGTCATTGCTGTGTCACATATTATACATGTACATGTCTCTGTCTTGACAAGTTGAGCTTCAGTGTCATTGACACTTTCATTGATGGAAAAATGTTCTCTCAACGAGTATGGTGCTGGGACGGTCCATGATGAAACGGTGCCGATAATTACTGACAAAAAATGTAACTTGTGATCTCCTGAACACAATAGCAGTGTCTGATGTCAGTAGCGTGTGTATCCACTGCATGTCCGGATGACAGCCTGAACCCTCCTCCTGATACTACCAGTGAGCCTTCTGATATGGTCCAGAGGTAACTGCTGTCACTCCTCATGCAATGCAGCTTTCAAATTGGCCAAATTCTGTACAGTTGGATCTCCTGCTTGCACATGGCGTCCAAGGAATTCAAATTGGGGCTCAATGCAAGCCAAGGTAGTGTTGTGATAGCATTGTTTTGAATGAATGCTTTCACAGCATGGGAACGATGTGGCCTTGCATTGTCGTCCATGAATACAGGACAAATAGCCAATGGGTGGTTGTCAAAATAAGGCACAACAACTGGATTGAGAATGTCCCAGATGTACTATTGCGATTCCCATGTACAGTCACCATATCAAGTTTACAATCATGAGAGGCATCCCTAGATTGTTACAGATCCTCCAACATAAGGACCTGTAAGTCTGATGTTCCTGAGCACATAAGCAGTATTTCTATGCCTCCACACCCTCATGCAACCATCTATGATGTGAAGCAGGAACCTATTCTCGTCTGATCAATGAACTCTCCTCCATGTCCTGAGATTCCAATGGTGTTGTGCCATACGCCACTACAAATGTTGATTGGACAGAGCTGGATGCTTGTTGACCCTTCTGGACCTCATACCCAGTGCTTTGAGACAGTTTCAGACAGTTCTGTTGCACAAACGCCTGTTGGGGAGCCAATGGTGACTCCAAACCCCACTTGAAGCAAAGGGTTCACGCAGACCAAACTCTGATCTTCCCAAGGAGAGGTCTTTTGGGGTTTCCAAGCCTTGGTCAGTCCTTAACATCGTTGGTTTGTTGATGTTTTCGGACAAGTCTGCTGATGACATAATGCCTATAGCCAAGTAGCCTTCCAATAGCTTTGAATGAATGACATGCCTGTTGCATGCATGCCAATGATTTGCCATCTTAGTGCCTCTGACAGTCTCCTCCATGCTATGTCAACATTTATAGATAAAAGAAGTGAAATTTTCTTGTTTTATACCCAGATATTGCATGTGGATGAAAGAGCTTTTTGTGACATTCGTGGGAAGCATGCTTTCAGTGCTTTGCAAGGGGATGTGTTTGGGGTACGCTATCAACCAGAAACATCATGTTTCACTAGATGAAATGTACTGCAAGACATAGCAATCATTAAAACGTAATAATCAGTAACAGCAACTTCACTGTCATGAATAATTTCAGGGGGTGCTTAATTGAGTTCCAGGTGTTTATTTTCAAATGCCTATATTTCCCAAACCACACAGAACAGAGAACTGTTATTTGTTATGAAGCATCCTTCAGACCAGTAGAATTGCCATCGGTTGTGTCATGGTGTTCTGGAGGCAGGCATCATAGGCGAGGGGGTGGGGGGGGGGGGATGCTGAGTCAGCATATTTGCAAAAATTTTAAAAACAATTTCTTCAGAACCAATGAGTAGAATCTTTAGATAATTTGGTACACAGCATCCATTGGGGAGGGGTCATGTTGGAGAGATTCATGTTCAAATCGGATCCCTGGGTTCATATTTGGGCTCGCTATGGTTGCCCAAATTTTGACTTTGTGCAATATGAGGAAATTTCTTTTAAAAATCTTCTCTTCAGACCCACTAATCTGAATGGTTTCATATTTGGTATACAACATCTCTGGGAGGAGGGGTGTGTGTTAATAATTCGACTCCCAGTGGTAGTGCCTGAATTTTAACTCGGAGCAATATGATGAAATTTCTTTAAAAATCTTCATCAGATCCACCAGTCAGAAACCTTTCATATTTGGTATACAACATTCCTAGGGGGTGGGGGGTGGGGGTGGGGGGTTGAGATTCAGGTTTCTTCAATAGAATGCCTGGGATAATATTTTGGGCTCACTATGGGAGCCCAAATTTTAACTTAGAGCAGTATAAGTGAATTTCTCCAAACATCTTCTTCGGATTCACCAGTCAGAAACCTTTCATATTTGGTATACCACATCTCTTGGGAGGTGAGATTCAAATTTGTTCAAATCGGGTCCCTGGGTTAATAGTTGGGCTCCCTATTGTAGCCTGAATTTTAACTTAGTGCAATATGAGGGAATTTCTTTAAAAATCTTCTTCAGATTCACCAAACCGAATGGTTACATCTTTGGTATGTAACATCTCTGGGGGCGGGGGGGTGGGGGGGAGATAAAAAGTCAAAATTTTGAGATAAAAAGTCGAGATTTCATCTCGCTTGGTATGCACATGGTATTTTGTTCATTTGCAGTGTGTGATAGATTCTGATACACCAGGTTCTGAGTTCTAACAAATTCTCACCGAACCGACAGACAGGAATTCTGTCCACCCCACCGCCAGCCATTGAGAGTACCATTAAAGGATCGTCCAACGTAACTAGGTCAATTTGTTGACATTTTTCCCAATACCCCAGAAACAGATAAGAGAGATAAGATAAGAGAAGTAAGGAAAGGCAAATTATATATCAAAATAATGAGTCAAGTGCATAGAAAAGGTGCATACAATTTTTTTCAGGAAAAAAAGTGAATTTTATGATTTTGAAAAACATTAATTTGCCAATGGCATAAGTAACGAACCTGTAAAACCACAAAATGATTAGTAATTTGAAAGCCTTGTCCTCGTTGTAATGATAACGTACTACAGACTCGGAGAAAGCATTTTATGACACACACTCTGGAATGGAATACCACCAACACAAATTTTGGATGTTCTGGATGTGGCCATGTTTCAATGATGTTATTCTGGTCATGTGATTACAATGTGGTTCTTGCAGAAATACTCATTTTGGGCGATCGTAAGAATGAAAGGACGTGATCACACCCTTTATTTATTCGAGATAATGTATGAGTAGATTTGCAAACAGGTGACAGCAAATACTTGAGCTGCTAATGTCGTAACTGCAAAATATGGTTTGAAATTCCCTCCAGTGACATGCAGACAGTCTGAACTTTTTTTTGACAAAAAATCTGAATTATTGCGCACTAAAAAGACAACATAAACCACTTATAAAAAAAATAACTGAGTGTATAAAATCGGGACGATACACATAAAATAAGGAAATATTCATAAAAAGTAAGCTGAATGCTTCAGAAATCACTTTTTTCTCGGAAGTATATTTCAAGTGACCTGGAACTATATTGAGCGTGTTGATTTCCCCCGACGTTGTGAAGTTATTTACTTCATAGTAACCATGGATCTTCGCCATGGACTGTATTGATGTCAGCAAAGGACTGATTGAAGATGGGCTGAAAATGATGCATTCACGCTTTTAAATAAGGTGCGTTTGGACGAATTTAGTTTTTCCTTGCAACCAACCATACCAACACAGGCATTGATCAGTGTCTTTTGTCATCGTTTTACACTGATAAATGTGACAAATCTTCTTTACCGGAAACTATCTCCAAATTTGCATATCATAATAAACATAACAGCTGTCAGCGTGACTGTCATGGTCAAAACCCAAACAAATTAATGTATCCACAGTCAGAATTAGCCGCAATTGGCATTTAAACAAATGAAATACACGAAATATTCACAATTTCTTCATTATCCGTATCAAGTTACTTTTTAACCCGACACACCAGACCACATGCATTCAGTTTCATTTCTCAGCATCGTTCTGACTGCAGATGTTTGTGGTAATAGTACGAGAAGGCGAAAGAAGCCAAATATTTTCCCATCATCTATAAATTAATTAAAATTGATAATTCTGTTTATTTTATTGAAATTATGAATTGATAAGGTGGGTGTGTTGTGATTATTATGCCCCGGACCTGGAAGTTGGAAAGTCAAAGGCACATCTAGTGCCGTGGAGACCTCTGTTCTCTAACCCATACCAACATTTTCCCTTGTATCTCAACCACTGCTACTCCATTTTGAAGGATATTTGGTGTTGTGATCGAGCATCATGGGGAAATGATGCCTGTGTAGCTACTGTAGCATGTGTTTCCTCCACACATTTTTTCCAAAGTTATGGTCCTTTTTAACTCTTTCAAGTTAGAAAATTTTGTTTATAACTAGTTGATTTGTTACAATTTCTTGGAAAGTGCCTGCTGACACCCTCAAGTTAATTGCAACAAAATATTTTTTGTGAATATTTTGTTCCTATTACTTAACAGGCTAATGAATATTCTGTAGAGCCACCAATCTGATGTTTGACACTTTATCAGAGCTGTGATGGAGGCTTCTGGAAGTCAACATGTTGATTATGGCAGGGTTTTTCTATTCACCCATTAATCGATAAATTAAGTGTTACATTTGGAAGTAAGAAGCATGAAAGGTCCAGAACTTTATGTCTAAAAAGAATGTTTTGCAGTGTAATATGATTTTTGCAGATACACTTATGTGGAGGGTTACCTGTCTGATAGCAGTCCTTCGTGTGAGTAAATTTTACGGGTGCAAAAAAGGGCACTTGCAAATTGTGTTGCGACTGCAAATCGCACTCACAAAATTCCCCAAAGGTTCACAACTTACGGTAATCAATTCAGAAAAGACAAACAGCAAAAACACCGACGATAAAATTTCACGCTTGTACACAAACCTTTGAAGAAAGGAAACAAGATGAAATTATTTGGTACAAGTGATTCGGTTTGTGCCGTAGTAGACGATTTCACTACTGACTGGCCAATCACAGTTGGTCTATCTGTTTGTTCTGATTAAACTAGCATTGTACTTTCAGTTTCGTTTGCTGGATGAATTGGGATGTAGAATGACTTGCACAGTGAATAAAGGAAACTGGAAATGTTTCAGTTTTCACTGACAATATCGATTTGGACCTCTTGCGGAGCGGATGGTGATATGGATGGTGGGGGGGGGGGGGGGGGGGGGGGGGGGGCGGTGGGGGCATATATCAACATTTTTGTTTTCGATTTACCATTAACCAATGGACAGTAACAAAATAGATGTCCATTCTGACTTGAAGCATGGCAATGCTAATGAGTTGAGTGCAGTTTAATTGAAGTTGAGCTGTTTGATGACGGGCTCGATTTTTTGCGCTCGTCTTTTTTAAATTACGGGCGCGTGTGAGCGCAGTAGCGCCCATCTCACGCGAAAGACTGTGATAGTGTTTGGAACATGTGTCACCAGGATCTTCAAAAAAAAAAAGAAAAAAAAGTTAAACTTTGATGAAAAATGCATATGCCATGAGTGGCGAAAGGAGAGAGTGCCCCCCACACACACCGGGAAATGGAGCTCACTTGTCACTTTTTGGGGATTACTTTGCATAACTGCTTTCTTGAAAAAAATATGTGAACACCTATGAATGTAAGACCTACTGGATATGCCAATAAGCCTCTTTGGAAAAGTACCGGGTACATGCAATAATGGTTATGTAAGGTTGATTTGATGTGTTTTGAATAATAATGTACTTTTATGTACATTTCATGGTTTATTGCATTGACAGGTTACAGTTACTCTTATTATTTCTCCAACAGATATCATGAGTGTATTGGTGTCCAAGAGTAAACAAAGCTATTATACTTATTGATAAACCAGACAAATTTAACAATTTGATCACCATCAAATTGATGCATGGGATAAAAGGGGGGTTACAGTGCAAGGGGGTTTGCAAATATATTTTATTCTACTACAATGTATGACTTTGCAGTGCATTCTACATAGGAGAATATCATAGTTTCTTTCCAAACAACCACAGTGATACATACATCTTTATATTGGGAGACACTCTTTTGTCCTTCCATACTTCTTCTTGTGGACTCCTTCAAGTTGACCTTTATTGAACTCCCCAAATTAAAACATAAACAAAAGAAAATGTCTGCCTTCAAGTGAGTTACTCCACTTATAACATTTGGTCTTAATCATTATTACTTTCAAGAATTAGTAAAATATTTCTTCAAGTATGTACTTCAATGGTTTATAGAATACAGCTGTTATTTTTATTTTGAGGTATTTTATTTGTAAAAATTTTGTTCTCTTACTTATGCCATAACAGACTTTCAGGCGGTGCTATCTACACATGGCAAGAGGTTCTGTGGCAAATTCCTGTTTCCACATGTTCTATGTTGCATTCCAAGCATTTCGGTATATAATTTATGGGGGTTATTCATTTTGGGTCTTTTTTAGACTTGGAAGAAAAGTACTTAAAATTTGACCAAAGTTAGGTTGGACGTCCCCTTAACTTGCTTTTCAATAAAATCCAATACTTGAGGTTCACTGAAGATTTCCTACATGCCCTTGGAAATCTTCCCTATCGCGCCATTATAGACTTGGAAATCTTCCCTATCGCGTCTTTATAAACCGCAGAGGTTCACTGAAGACTCCCCATCCCACCATTATATATCACAAAAACAGCGATACATCCAAATAATATCACAGCACACACGCGTCTCCCACCCTCTGATAAGTAATGCTGCATCAGCCTACTCCTCCCCCCCCCCCCCCCCCAATCACGGAAAGTGCTGTCCATTAAATATCACTGGGGTATTTATTTAAAAATATTGATGTTTAAGGTCACATATGTCTGCACAATGGGTAATCGTGACTGCAACATGGAGATAAAGTCAAGTTTAGTCAATCGTTTATACCCATTTTAGAGAACTTCCACCCAAGCATTGATGAATGGCTCCCATATTTTAACAGTAAAACAGAGCTTGTTTACAACTGTAAACGAGCACTAAGCACTACTTCACATTCTGGGTTACCCACGGAAATCACAGGAAGAGTCTACCCTTATGAAGAGATGCTTCCCAGTAAATATCAATGAGGTATTTCCCTTTCAAAGAGGAGCTACTTCTTACCTAGTACACCGCCAAAACATTACAGAAGAAAAAATTAAAAACAAGAATCAGAATGAGACGCATGCCACCCAAGTGAAGCATCATTGTGTGGATAAACAACAAATATGCCCCTTCCTTTACAACCTCGCCGCCGACACCCCCCCCCCCCCCCCCCCCCCCCCCTCCTGACCACCACCACCACCAAGTTATGGTATAGGGGATACAATGCCAGAAGTGTATCCTGTAAGTTTTTGAGCAGTGCACTGGGTAAAACTTATATTTATTGGGCAGCACTTTCCGAGGTTAGGAGAAGCATGTGCGCACTGAGATCATTTGGATGTATTTTGCCGTAAACTTTAGGAAGCTGTGTAATCGGGTGAATTATATTCTTATTGATCGTTAGCAAATGGATTGGCAAATTCGATGGATAAAACGGGACTTTTTATGGGCGTGGACTGTTGTACTCTTCCAGGAAAAAACAAAATACCACGTGGTGCGCTATGATTGTTTTATTTTTTTACTGTGGTTTAACGACATTTCTAACAGACAGGGTTGGTCATAAATAGTTGACAAAGGAGGCAGTGACCGCCCCAAATCCAGTTAGAAATCTCAAGGATGTGGGGGCATTCGTCTCCGTGAGATAGGGTGAGAAGTTAGAAATCAGAAAGTCAGCGTATCATTATATACACTCTAATACATATATAGGGGATCGTTCTACTTGTCTTAACGGGTCAACATATTGTGGTGGTGGCTGCGTGTGTGTGAGGGAGGATGGGGGGTGGGGGGGTCGCACATATATTCATGTAATGTTGATGGCAATGTGTTAAGTGAACAAGTGTTCCTTTCAAACATTTTGATGGCCCTGATAAGGGCGGTCTTATGGATGATCCAGGCAGTCCATTCAAGCTTGCCAGCTGTTGGAGCTTTGAACTTTAAACTGAGAGGTTCACCGATTGATCGTGACTAGCAGTATCGGCATTGTGCCCTTGGGTAAGGCATTTAATCCTGATAGCCCATGTGCTGGCACGGTGTCGCTGTGTATTAAGGTGCACTGTGTATATGCCTATGGCACACTTGCCTTCTTCAGCCAATGATGACTCTATGTAGAGTTAGTACGTTGGGGAGTCTGACAGTTGCTCGCCACTGCTCGGTGGGTTTTTCCGGCTTCCACCACCCGTAATACTGCTAGACACGAGGTGACCCTGGCTTACCGTAAATAACGTTAAACCCCAATAAAAGAATTCAAGCTTGCAGTTGGGCTTATTCCTACACCAAAACCAGGCACAGAGATAGGATGCCTCCCCCCCCCCCCTCCCCCCTGAGATGGTGGGTTGAGAGGTAAATATTCAGACCATGTTCCCGAATTGCTAACCATCGGTACGAACTTGAATCCGAACACAGTATTTTATCGTAAAACAATAATTAACAAAACGGGGCCCCAAACATTTATTATTAGCTCACCAACTTTAGTTGTGTGAACTTATGGCATGGCCCGATCGGTTGGCATCAGCATCAGCGTACGTGTCCAATAATGTTAAAGTTTCTGTTTAGGTCACTTACTTGCCCTATTTCCATATCATGGCTTTTATAATGCTACTATATGATGATTATTATCATTCTACCATGATTTAACCCCTCATACCCTACATTTTAAACATTTTTCTTGACATTTTTAGTTGCGTTTAGTTTTCAGTTTAGCTTGGAATTTCATTTCAACTAAGAGTTTAGGTCAGCTACTGTGCTCCTTCTCTTCACATGGCACTTATATTCATCATACGTGTTCCTCAGTATCATCGTTCCATGATTAACCCCTCATACCCTGCATTTTAAACATTTTTCTTGACATTTTTAGTTGCGTTTAGTTTTCTGTTTTGCTCGGAATTTTGGCGGTCATGATGAGCCACAGTGCATAAATATGTGAACTTAAACACCAGTATAGCTCGGAATTTCATGTTTAATTTAGTGTTTAGGTCAGCTGCTATGCTCCTTCTCTTCCCATGGCACTTATATTCATCATACATGTTCCTCAGTATCATCTTTTCATGATTAACCCCTCATACTCTGTATTTTAAACATTTTTCTTGACATTTTTAGTTGCGTTTAGTTTTCTGTTTAGCTCAGAATTTCATGTTTAACTAAGTGTTTAGGTCAGCTGCTATGCTCCTTCACTTCCCATGGCACTTATATTCATCATATGTGTTCCTCAGTATCATTGTTCTGTGATTAACCCCTCATACCTGCATTTTAAACATTTTTCTTGACATTTTTAGTTGCGTTTAGTTTTCTGTTTAGCTCAGAATTTCATGTTTAACTAAGTGTTTAGGTCAGCTGCTGTGCTCCTTCTCTTCCCATGGCACTTATATTCATCATACATTTTCCTCAGTATCATCGTTTCATGATTAACCCCTCATACTCTGTATTTTAAACATTTTTCTTGACATTTTTAGTTGCGTTTAGTTTTCTGTTTAGCTCAGAATTTCATGTTTAACTAAGTGTTTAGGTCAGCTGCTGTGCTCCTTCACTTCCCATGGCACTTATATTCATCATATGTGTTCCTCAGTATCATTGTTCCGTGATTAACCCCTCATACCCTGCATTTTAAACATTTTTCTTGACATTTTTAGTTGCATGTAGTTTTCTGTTTAGCTCAGAATTTCATGTTTAACTAAGTGTTTAGGTCAGCTGCTGTGCTCCTTCACTTCCCATGGCACTTATATTCATCATATGTGTTCCTCAGTATCATTGTTCCGTGATTAACCCCTCATACCCTGCATTTTAAACATTTTTCTTCACATTTTTAGTTGCGTTTAGTTTTCTGTTTAGCTCAGAATTTCATGTTTAACTAAGTGTTTAGGTCAGCTGCTGTGCGACTTCACTTCCCATGGCACTTATATTCATCATATGTGTTCCTCAGTATCATTGTTCCATGATTAACCCCTCATACCCTGCATTTTAAACAGTTTTCTTGACATTTTTAGTTGCGTTTAGTTTTCAGTTTAGCTCGGAATTTCATTTCAACTAAGAGTGTAGGTCAGCTACTGTGCTCCTTCTCTTCCCATGGCACTTATATTCATCATACGTGTTCCTCAGTATCATTGTTCCATGATTAACCCCTCATACCCTGCATTTTAAACATTTTTCTTGACATTTTTAGTAGCGTTTAGTTTTCTGTTTTGCTCGGAATTTTGGCGGTCATGATTAGCCACAGTGCATAAATATGTGAACTTAAACACCAATATAGCTCGGAATTTCATGTTTAATTTAGTGTTTAGGTCAGCTGCTGTGCTCCTTCTCTTCCCATGGCACTTATATTCATCATACATGTTCCTCAGTATCATCGTTTCATGATTAACCCCTCATACTCTGTATTTTAAACATATTTCTTGACACTTTTAGTTGCGTTTAGTTTTCTGTTTAGCTCAGAATTTCATGTTTAACTAAGTGTTTAGGTCAGCTGCTGTGCTCCTTCACTTCCCATGGCACTTATATTCATCATATGTGTTCCTCAGTATCATTGTTCCGTGATTAACCCCTCATACTCTGCATTTTAAACATTTTTCTTGACATTTTTAGTTGCGTTTAGTTTTCTGTTTAGCTCAGAATTTCATGTTTAACTAAGTGTTTAGGTCAGCTGTTGTGCTCCTTCTCTTCCCATGGCACTTATATTCGTCATATGTGTTTCTCAGTATCATTGTTCGATGATTAACCCCCTCATACCCTGCATTTTAAACATTTTTCTTGACCTTTTTAGTTGCGTTTAGTTTTCTGTTTAGCTCGGAATTTCAGGTTTAACTTAGTGTTTAGGTCAGCTGCTGTGCTCCTTCTCTTCCCATGGCACTTAAGGCCCTGTTACACTAGGGCGTGTCTCCCGACATGCGCCGACGTATTGGGAATGTTGGGGACACGTCCATACACGTTGAAATAAGTTCCAAGTGCGACGGGCATAAGTTCCAGTAACGCTGAAACACGGTTTATTTCCTCGACGTACTTGGGCACACGCCGACGTGTCCAGAAAGTTTTGTACATGTACAAAATTTCTCGACGTGTGTCAACGTGTTGCTAACACACCCGCTATGCGCTAAAAGTAAGTTGAAGTAAGTTACACACAAGTTAGGCCCCCGTTAGGCTCAAGTTCAACACGCTCAGACATGTTCTCAGGCTGCAGAACGCTCATAGAGCGTGTGTCTAACCTGTATCCAGCGAGTTCGGAACGGCTGAGGAACTTGTGTCTAACTTACATCTAACTTACGTTGCCCATATCTCTCTGACATACAACTTTAACTGCCTATATAAAAGATCCCCCCACATATGGAAATCAGTTGCGATTGAGATTCCAGAGTGTGCAGAGCTCAAGAAGATATCCTGATATAGAAGGATAAGCTGATTTTCCTTGAAGAACGTGAAGTATCTGGAGTTGTCAGATCCTGAGAATGTCCAGTACTACTTAGCTTCCCTCCAGCATCATGTAAACCGCGTCAAGTTGACATTGCACCATTATCGTGAAATAAAGAAGACGAACATCAGAAGAAAACATGCCCAGAAGAGAAGACACTGGGTCAGAGGCTGGATTGCCAGGCGCCATAACTTTGGCCTCTGTGACCAGTTGATGATCGAGCTGAGAAATGAAGACCAGGCCTCATTCAAGAATTTCATGCGCATGCCACCAGAAATGTTTGATGAGCTGCTGGAAAGAGTTAGCCCAAGAATAACCAAGCAACACACCCCCTTCAGAGAGCCACTGCCACCAGGTATGAAGCTGGCCATCACGTTGCGACATCTGGCCTCCGGCAACAAGTATGCCTCCCTGAAATTTGGCTGGAAGGTCCCTCACAACACACAGTCTGTGCTGGTGAGAGAAGTTTGCCAAGCTATTGTGGATGAGAATGTAGATGAACTGATGGTATGTCCAAGTACCCCTGAAGTTTGGCATGAAATTGCAGAGAAGTTCCGAGACAGATGGAACTTTCCACATGTCTGTGGAGCTCTGGATGGAAAACATGTGGCCTGCCGAGCACCTCCGAACAGTGGATCGCTGTGTTACAACTACAAGGGTTTCTATTCCATTGTCCTGCTGGCTCTTGTGGATGCAGACTACAAATTCATCTGGGCAGATATAGGGGGCCTAGGGTTGGCATCGGATGCGCAAATCTACAATGAAAATGAACTAAAAAGGTGTGTGGAAGATGCCAGATGGAACAATTGGCTTCCCTGACCCAGAACCTCTCGCACATGATACCCAAGACATGCCTTACTTCTTTGTTGATGATGATGCATTTGCCTTGAGAAAGACAATGATGAAGCCCTACAGTCTCTGAGGTGTGAGCAATGATGAACAAATTTTTAACTACAGACTCACCAGGGCAAGAAGAGTTGTTGAAAACGCATTTGGAATCCTAGCGACTAGATTCCAATTGTTGCTGACCACCATGCAACACAAGCCAGAGATTGTGAAGCTCATTGTGAAGACATGCTTGATCCTTCACAACTTGATGCGAACCGGGTATCCAGACTGCACAACCAGCAGCTTGACATACCAGAAGATGACGTAGAAGAGTTTGTTCCAGGGGCCTGGCGTAGCAGTTGTAACCTGGAGGACACCAAGGTTGTTAGTGCACCCAACACTGCATCAAAAGAAGGAAAGAAGCAGAGAAACCTTCTGAAACACTGGCTCAGCTCACCTGTTGGAGTGGTGGAGTGGCAGAATAAGATGATTTAGTGTCCACTAGAAGCCATACTGTTATTTAAATGTACACATTTTAATTGTGGCAGGAATTGTAATAAAATGTTGACATTGCAATAAAGTTGGTATGTAAACGTTGTAATGAATCGTATATTGTAAAATGTATCTTTAAAAGAAAACCTGTAATACAAAGTAAGAATAAGAAAATATTGTTCTTACCATACAATACACGTGTTATTATTCGGTTCAAAACTCTATTATTATATTTCTTTTTTTTTCATAAATTAATCAAAAAATGATGAAACAAATATGAAAAGATAATAAATTTAATAATAGAAACGTGTTGACGTGGAAGAAAAAATACGTGTATTGTGCAGTAAGATGAATAAAATACTGTTCGTACAAGACAATATGGGAGCCTATTTTTATTTTTTTTTTTTAATTTTTTTCACACTTTATTATTATTTACATCTTGTTTTCAAATGTCTTTCATTATAGTTCTTTTACACTTTTTTCTTCATTTTTTAGTTTTATTAACAACTCTTTATTTTTCTCAGAAACAAAAATAACAATATTCCACTATCTCTGAGTTAGAGTCTATGATTTCACTTCTCTCCGGGTCCTGGTGGGGTGTCCAACTGCTTGTTGGTTGCCGCTGGTGTGCTGGCCTTTTCGCCAAGTAGAGAAGAGTCCATGGGGAATATATCTGACATGCCACCTGTTGAAATTCCTGAAAGTCCTGTGAGTGACAAGTTCAAAAGTCCCTGACCACCATCCTCGTTTGTAGCGACTGCTGCTGGACTGGTGGTGCGTTGGCCAAGATCGATAACCTGGTGGGCCGTGCTGATAGCAGATGATACCCCAGGACAAATGCTGGCCTGTGACTGTCTCTCTGACCCAGGTGCTGCTGCAGGGGGTGTGTCGGTTGACTGTGAGCTGATATCTAAGTGGCTGCGTGGACTGTGTTGACTCTTGTGGCTGCTGCAGGGACTGCTGCTGGAACGCCGGTAAGAGGGGTTCTTCAAAGTAATTCTGAACATAGTCAGATGACTGTGACTGCCAAACTGAAGCTGCAGGGGCACAATGCCACCACATGTGGGGAGGAGGCTGATAAAGTTCACTCTTGCTACTAGTGAGGGAGTAGGTAGTAGGCAGAGGAGCGGATTTGCAATGAGCAGGATTGACAACTGCAGACATTGTAGGCAAGTCTTCATCACCACTGTCTTCCTCCAATAGGTCACTGAGCACCTTGTTAATCTGAGATCTTGCTTTCTTGAATTTGTCCTTTGACATAGAAATCAAACTGTCCCTGACATAATTGGTGAAAGCAGTAGTGGCAGTCATTTTCTTCGGCTGTGACAAGCCCCTGAGTATCTCACCAGACTTCTCTACCTGCTCCTGGAGACTAACAAACAACACATCATCATCTTCTGCCTTGCCTCTCTTCTTACCTGTCTGCCTGGAGGAGGAGGAGGTGGATGCCGACTGGTCTTCCATGGATGGGACTGCCATCTCTGAAGCCACCAAGTCATCATCAACAGGAAGCTCCACCCTAATAGGCCGCACAGGCTCGGACCGATGTCGGACAACCCCCTTCAGAAACTCGAACGACTTCTTAATCCACTGGTCACGTTCTGTTAGCTCAGGCAAGCCTGCCCCTGACTCCTGTCCCACAAGATGGCGTTCTCCTGTAGGAACTCACACATGGCCTTCTCTTGTTCAGCGTTCAGGGTAAACTCGGTTTTCTTGGCCCTCTTCTTCTTCTGCTATTGACTTGGTGGTCGGCTGGATGATTGACTGGTGGCTGCGGAGGCACCAGAGGCTGCAGAGGAGAACCGTGAGGACTGTCTGTCAAGGCTGGCTTCAGGCTGCATCACAACTTCAGGATTCTCAGGGGTCTCTTCAGGTGGCGGCGTCTTCTGCCGGCACCGACCACGCCTTCCATCTGCAGGCTTTCTTACACCTCTCGCTCTCGGCATGACGAAGATTATATACTAGTATTATAATAATAATATACTTCTTGAAATGATGTTCGTGGAGATGTGATCTCTCGAACTGCTGAACGTGTTGTGCTTGCTACGTTCTGCTGCCCCTTCAATACAGAAGTCACGTGCACGCTACTAGCGTGCTGCTCACTTTACGCACTCGTTATGCACACGCTACAAGAATGCTCCAGACAAGCTTGATGCGATCTGCACATGCCATACTAGCGTTCCCCAAATGCTGACAGTTGTGTAATATGCTGAGATATCTTGCACACGTTCCGTACACGCTATGCACACGTTCCCAATATGCTCACTTGAGTTCAACTTTAGGGTACACGTTGCAACACGCTGACCAATACCCTATGAATAAGTTATGAGTAAGTTATGCACACGACCCCAACACGTCCAAGAAATGAGCGTGTATGTATTTTCAGGGATGTTTCGCGATGTGTTTACCACTTTTCATATGTTGGTGAACACGCTGTAATGTGACAGGGCCTTTATATTCATCATACATATTCCTCAGTATCATTGTTCCATGATTAACCCCTCATACTCTGCATTTTAAACATTTTTCTTGACATTTTTAGTTGCGTTTAGTTTTCTGTTTACCTCGGAATTTCATGTTTAACAAAATGTTTAGGTCAGCTGCTGAGCTCCTTCTCTTCCCATGGCACTTATATTCATCATACATGTTCCTCAGTATCATTGTTCCATGATTAACCCATCATACCCTGCATTTTAAACATTTTTCTTGACATTTTTAGTTGCGTTTAGTTTTCTGTTTAGCACGGAATTTCATGATTAATTAACTTAGTGTTTAGGTCAGCTGCTGTGCTCTTCTCTTCCCATGGCACTTATATTCATCATACACGTTCCTCACTATCATTGTTCCATTATTAACCCCTCATACTCTGCATTTTAAACATTTTTCTTGATGTTTTTAGTTGCGTTTAGTTTTCTGTTTAGCTCAGAATTTCATGTTTAATTAACTTAGTGTTTATGTCAGTTTTTGTGTTTTACTACTTTTAAGAGGTTATGTTTAGGTCAGCTTTGTCGCATGTTATAAGCCTGTTTGATACAGTTCTTGTGTTTGCCAAAGTTACTATCAAAGAGGAATGTTGGTGAGCTATAGGGTGTTAGCGTCCTTCTTGTATCATTACTGGTAGATTCAAGATTGGGAGCGTGGTGGCTCAGTAGGTAGAGGTTCAGGCTGCAAGCCGAGAGGTCCTTGGTTCGAATCCCACCTGTGGCAACCGCGTTGTGTCCTTGGGCAAGGCACTTCATCTCCACTGCTCGTGTGGGGGCACGATGACGCCGTGTACTAAGGCGTACTGCACGTCGATGGTACGCATGTCTTCAACCAATCTAACCCTGCCTGTGCTGCAGTGCGGAGTTACGATGTTGGGGAGCTGGCAGCTGCTCGTCGTTACTCGGTGGTTCTCTCCGGGTACTCCGGCTTCCTCCACCCGTAAAACTGTCATGGTCATGATTAGCCATTGTGCATAAATATGTGACCTTAAACATCAATAAAATAAATAAATAAGATTCAAGATTGCACCCTTCTATACTTGCATAAGTACCTTCCTTGAACAAGTTCTTCAGACCTGGGAGAGAGTTTTTCCAAGTAGGTCTTTCTCTGCGAGCAAAGCCAATGGAAAACAATTGTGATAGGTATGTAAAGAAACAATCATTAAGAAATTTATAATTTACATTTATATTTTTCAGTGGAAAATACAAATTTTTAAACCAACGAAAGCTGAGAAAATTTTATCATATTTTCAGATTGCTCCCAATTTAACTCTTCTTGATGAATTCATGCACCACTGGAAAGGAATTACATCTGTTTTCATTGACAGTAAAAGTAAGTTGTAGAATATTGTCTTATTTGTTTTATCTCTGCAGTTAAACTTTGAATCTGACAACTGTTTTTCCCCATACTCAAAAATACAAGTATACAGTATGTTCCAGTATGATAAATTGTTTTGTGACACACAGGAATCTGAGAAGCAATAAAAAAATGTTTTCAAATATTGCTTTTCATCTTGGTGTGTGCCATGCATTTTTGGTGAAAACAGCTGATCTGGCATCATGCTGGTACACTGTATGAATATACATATACTTTACAAACGTTTCTTAAAACTTAACCCAACTTAATTGCCCAAAACGGCCGGCAATATTCACCAAAATCAACATTAAGTTTTCATTAATTTGTTAATTTTTAGCTCACTTTGCCTTTTAGGCCATGTGAGCTTTTGCTATCACTTGGCATCTGTCTTCATCTGTAAACTTTTCACATTTTTATCTTCTCTGGAAGTGCTGAGCTAGTGTGATGCATACTTGGCAGCAGCAATGGTCTAGGAGAGGTCCTCTACAAATGGTCCTCATTTTGCTCCTGTCGGATGAAAAACATGGCTGCCAGAGGCATTCGTTGATTTTTTTGGTTTCCATTCAGTAACTAAAGAACCATTTACTTGATCATAGTTTTAGAGGTTACTTGTGGATGACTAGACAATGCTTCCTTTCAATTTTAGTCCAGATAGGCAATTCAAACTGGCCACCATGGCCCGCAGAGGGAACCCCGGGAAGTTAGGCAGTGCTTGTTTACTATGGTAAACCAGCACCGTTTTGCTGGTAAAATAGGCCCAGTCACTAATGCTTGGGGTGCAAGTCCTCTAAAATAGGCAACATGGGGCATAAAGGATTAACTGACCTTGACTTTATCTCCAGGTTGTGGTCACGATTAACCATTGTGCAGAATTATGTAACCTTAAACACCAATAAATAAATCTGGCCACCATGGCATTAAGACACTATTGGGAGTATATGCCACACTTCTCACTGCTCTTGTTTATATTTTAATAACATCTTTAGATATTAACCCAACTGTATGCAAAGATATTAATGAATTTTTAGCTCACCTGACCCAAAGGGTCATGTGAGATATTGCCATCACTTGGCGTCGGCGTCTGTAAACTTTTTACATTTTTATCTGCTGAGCTGATGTGAACCAAACTCGGGAGGAATGGTCTTTGGGAGGTCCTCTACAAATGGTCCTCATTTTGTTCCCATTGGATGAAAAACATGCCCGTCAGAGGCTTTCTTTGATTTTGGTTGGAAGATTTTGAAAAAAAAAGCCCAAATGTTTTGGAACTTCACATGATTGAAGTGTGGGACACCCTCTACCAGCGATCCTCATTAAATGTTCATCGGGTTGCAAACATGGCTGCAATTGCAGCTTATAGTTACCATAGAAACCCACATTTTCATCTTCTTCTCTGGAGCAACTGAGCCAATGTGAACCAAACTTGGCAGGAATGCTCTATGTGAGGTCTTCTACAAACGATCCTCATTTTGTTCCTGTGGGTTGAAAAATATGGCCGCCAGAGGCATTCTTTGATTCTGATTATTGGATTTTTAGCTCATCTGGCCTAAATTAAAGGCCATGTTAGCTTTTCTTATCACATGTCATCCAGTGTCCATAAACTTTGCACATTTTCATCTGCTCTGTAACCTCTGAGCTGATGTGAACCAAACGTCGCAGGAATGGTCTTTGGGAGGTTCTCTACAAATGATCCTCATTTTGTTCCCGTGGGATGAAAAACTTGGCTGCCAGAGGCATTCGTTATTTCTGGTTGGTGGATTTTCAAAAATCTTCTCTAAAACTGCAAGGCCAAATGTTTTGAAACTTCACATAAATAATGACTGGCCCCCCTCCCCCCCCCCCCCCCCTCTACCAACGATCCTCATTTAATGTTGATCATGTTGCAAACATGGCCTTACATTTGCTATAGAAACCCTATGGGAAATCACATTTCATCTTCTCTGGAACTACTGAGCCGACGTGAACCAAACTTTGCAGGCATACTCTATGGCAGGTCCTCTACAAACGATCCTCATTTTGTTCCCGTGGGTTTGAAAACATGGCCGCCAGAGGCATTCTCTGATTCTGATTGGTGGATTTTGAAAAATCTTCTCTGAAACCACTAGGCCAAATGCATTGAAACTTTGCGTTTGATGACTGGGACACCCTCCACCAGTGATCTTCATTTAATGTTGATTGAGTTGCGAACATGGCTGCAATTGCAGCTTATATTTACTGTAGAGACCATATTGGAAATCACTTTTTCATCTTCTCTGGAACAACTGAGCCAACGTGAACCAACTTGGCAAGAATTGTCTATGGGAGGTCCTCTACAAATGATCCTCATGTTGTTCCTGTGGGTTGTGATTCTTTGATTCTGATCGGTGGATTTTGAAAAATCTTCTCCTCTGAAACCCTGTACAGGGCCAAATGTTTTGAAACTTTGCATGGTTGAATACTGGGACATCCTCTACCAACGATCCTCATTTAATATTGATTGGGTTGCAAACATGACTGCAATTGCGGCTTATAGTTACTATAGAAACCCTATGGGAAATCACTTTTTCATCTTCTTCTCTGGAACAACTGTGCCAACATGAACCAAACTTGGCAGGAATGGTCTATGGGAGGTTTTCTACAAATGATCTTCATTGTGTTCCTGTCGGATGAATAACATGGCTGCCAGAGGCATTCGTTGATTCTGGTTGGTGCATTTTCATAAATCTTCTTTTTTGAAACTGCAAGGCCAAATGTTTTGAAACTTCACATAAATGATGACTGGGACCCCCCTCTATCATCGATCCTCATTTAATGTTGATTGGGTTGCAAACATGGCCACAATTGTGGCTTATATTTACTATAGAAACCCTATGGGAAATAACATTTTCATCTTCTTCTCTGGAACAACAGAGCTGATGTGAACCAAACGTCGCAGGAATGGTCTATGGGAGGTCCTCTACAAATGATCCTCATTTTGTTCCTGTGGGTTGAAAAATGTGGCTGCCGAAGCATTCTCTGATTCTGAATGGTGGATTTTGAAAACTCTTCTCCTCTGAAACCACCAGGCCAAATACATTGAAACTTTGCATGGTTGATGGCTGGGAACCCTCTACCAACGATCCTCATTTAATGTTGATCGGGTTGCAAACATGGCTGCAGTTGTGGCTAATAGTTACTATAGAAACCTTATGGGAAATCACATATGACATTTTCATCTTCTTCTCCGGAACTACTGAGCCAAAGTTGACAGGAATGGTCTATGGGAGGTCACCCTACAAACAGTCCTCTTTTTGTTCCTGTCGGTTGAAAAACATGGCCGCCAAAGGCATTCTCTGATTCTGATTGGTCAATTTTGAAACATATTTTCTGAAACTACAAGCTAGGCCAGTTGTTTTGAAACTTCACATGATTTATGACTGGGACACTCAATGTAAGAAGATCAACTTTGCTGTTATATGTACAGTAAGTGGAGAGTGGGTTGTAACTAAATCACCTGTGTAGTGGAATAATCACCCAAAGTATCAGTTTCAAATTCTGTACAAATGAACAGAAAAATGACAAGCAATGTGCCAGCCAATGGACCTCTGGGTTTAACATGGAAGTCCATTGGCTGGAACTTTGCTTGTGATTGTTATGCTTTGCAACAAATTTGCAGTTATTGCTTGGGTGGAATTTCCATTGTGTGGGTGATTTTAGCGATAATACACTTGTCACATACTGTAGCAGTTTTCTCCGCTGAGAACTGGGACAGTGATAAAATATTGTGTTCAGTTTTATATTGCGATGTAACTGGAAACAACTTGGCTACTATATGTTATCAGAAAAACTGTCAAGTTGTGATTGATGACATGTGTTTGGACAACTTGGTGTAATTTACTGGTCAGCTCCAAATGATAGTATACAAATATTCTCCACATTATTATTCTTTGATTTTATCATTCATTCAAGATAGACATAACAACAAATCCTTTGAATAAATTGTTGTTCTTTGTGTAACCCTTTACCTATCCAAAGCTCTTTGAAAAAGAGTACTGTCTGAAAAACTGTAATTTTCAAGATGTTCTTTAACCTTCTTTTACTGATTTTTATTGATACAGAATTCATAAATGTGTGCTGGCACTATTTGGTAAACAGTATATATTACTATGACACTGTTAATTTCTAACTTAACCCCACACATATGGTTTCAGAGGAGTAGATATGGATTTCCAGCAATTGTGGCTGGAATTAGAACTGAAACGGTTGGCTCATTTTGATAACCGACTAACCAAGAGCTATAACCGGTTAATATACGGTTATCCGTAGCCATTATTTCACCGAATCTGGGATCAAAACTATAGGAATTGGAAAGCAGTATTCTCAGTAACTATTCCGTTGTTTGTGTACAAACAAACGTTGTCGAGTACTCAACAACGTTCGTTTGTATACATAGTACGGAATAGTTTCTGCGGTTACTCAGTACTCACAGAAATTGCCGATCATCAACGAAGTCTTGAAGCCAACGTTGATTATTTCTCAATATATACAGCGCTGCTTCGAGGTGTAACCTATCCCAATGGAGATGCGGCAAATTTATTACGTTTTTACCATGGAATGACAATCATGATCGATATTTTGGATAACCAGTTGACATTTTTTCAAACGGTTAGGTAGGTAACCAGTTTCAAACCAGTTATCCAGTTAACCATTTCAGTACTAGCTGGAATATTATGAAATACAGTCGATCTGTCCATCCATTCATTCTTTTGTTTGCCTGTGCCTGAAAGATTGCCTGCCTGCCTGCCCACCCACGCACCCGTCTATATGCCTGCCAGCATGCTGGATTAATCGATTTTGAAAAATCTTCTCCTCTGAAACTACAAGACCAAATGTTTTGAAACTTCACATGATTTATGACCGCGACACCCTCAACCAATGATCCTCATGTAATGTTGACCATGTTGCAAACTTTGCCGCAATTGCGGCCCATAGTTACCATGGAAACTCTAGGGGAAATCACTTTTTTATATGTAGTTCTGCTAGGTGAGCGATTACAGGCTCTTTAGAGCCTCTAGTTTGTCTTAAAACCTAGCTTATGAGCTCTCATTGGAACGAGCTTGTTGAGCTCATTCCAGTGGGGGTCATAATCTATATTTTTGGATGTAAAAAAAGAGAAAAAAGACCTGTGATGTGGTGTTACATATACATAGTGGTACACAGTGTACAGGACATTGTGAGGACAAGCAACGTTCTCTACCCATCTGGGTTCCTCCTCCTCCAGTTTTGCACATGTTACATGCAGAGTGGAATCAAATGATAACCCGTCCCAGTGTATACTGAAATAACAGGACAAGTATTGGACCCACTAACATTATACTTTATCACAGTGAGGTGGCATCTGACAAAATCCTGTGTTCACCTTCACTCTGCTTTTTAAATCTGTCTTTGGCACCATACACTCTTCAAGTTTGCATAATCACATTTGTGCCTAGATTCCACATGGTGTTTCACCTTAATAGTGTTTCCATATTATTATGGCAGTAATTTACTTCTTACAGAGTTCACTTGTGGTGTGTTTATCTATGTAACTCTGTTTTTCGAAGTACTTCCACACTGGACTTTCATTGTCCTTTCCAGCATTTTTAGCTCACCTGACTTTCAGTCAGGAGAGCTCTAGTGATCACTCACCGTCCGTCGTCCGTGAACATGGTGTTTGCGTCTTCTCCCAAACCGCTGAACCAATTTAATTGATATTTGAGATAATAGTTTGTTATGACATCGCAATTTGATTTTGTTCAAATCAAGTTGCCTCGCCTGTGGGTAGGGCCACACCCAAAAAGTGTGCTGAAATCTTAAAAAATCTTCTTCTCATGAACCAGCAGTAGCAGAGACTTGATATTTGGTGTGCAGCATCCTTTTGAGGTGTAGACTCAGATTTGTTCAAGAGAAGTTTGTGGGGCTATACTTGGCATCGTTATGGGAGGGGCAAAATTTTTTACCCCGCCCAAAATTTCTATTTTCCAAACCGAGAGGCTGATTTGGACCAAATTTTATGTGAGGGCTTATTGGGTCATAAGTACCTAATTTATGCTGATTTTTTTTTTCCCGTAGCCCCATGGGAACCGCAGGAGCTAAAAATAGAAAAAAATTAAAACGCCCATATCTCCAAAACTGCACGGCACCGAGAATTTTTATTTGGTGTGAAGCTTCCTTAGGACCAACAGAAAGAATTGGTAAAAAAAAGTTGCCATCGGTTTTATCATAGGGTACAGTTTCGGGACTTTGAAAAAGTGCTGAGTCAGCACTTTTTAACACTGTAGGCAATGGGAAAAACATTAAAAAATCTTCTTCTCCAGATCCAGCAGGCAGAATCTTTTGATATTTGGTATGCAACATTGTAGGGTGGATCTGATTCAAGTTTGTTCAAATCGGCCCCCTGGGTTCATATTTGGGCTCAGTATAGGAGCCCGATTTCGAACTTAGTGCATTTCAGACAAATTTCTTAAAAAATCTTCTTCTCCAGATCCAGCAGGCAGAATCTTTTGATATTTGGCATGCAACATTGTGGGGTGGATCTGATTCAAGTTTGTTCGAATCGGCCCCCCTGGGTTTATATTTGGGCTCAGTATAGGAGCCCAAATTTGAACTTACTGCATTTCAGGCAAATTTTTTTGAAAATCTTCTTCTGCACATCCAGCAGGCAGAATCTTTTGATATTTGGTATACAACATTGTGGGGTGGATCTGATTCAAGTTTGTTCAAATCGGCGCCTTGGGTTTATATTTGGGCTCAGTATAGGAGCTCAAATTTGAACTTAGTGCATTTCAGGCAAATTTCTTTGAAAATCTTCTTCTCAAGATCCAGAAGGCCGAATCTTTTGATATTGGGTATGCAACATTGTGAGGTGGATCTGATTCAAATTTGTTCAAATCGGCTCCCTGGGTTTATATTTGGGCTCAGTATAGGAGCCCAAATTTGAACTTAGTGCTTTTCAGGCAAATTTCTTTAAAAAATCTTCTTCTCCAGATCCAGCAGGCAGAATCTTTTGATATTTGGTATGCAACATTGTGGGGTGGATCTGATTCTATTTTGTTCAAATCGGCTCCCTAGATTCATATTTGGGCTCACTATAGAAGCTCGAATTCGAACTTAGTGCATTTCAGGCAAATTTCTTCAAAAATCTTCTTCTCCAGATCCTGCAGGCAGAATCTTTTAATATTTGGTATGCAACATTGTGGGGTGGATCTGATTCCAATTTGTTCAAATCGGCCACCTGGATTCATATTTGGGCTCATTATAGAAGCCCAAATTCAAACTTAGTGCATTTCAGGCAAATTTCTTCAAAAATCTTCTCCAGATCCAGCAGGCAGAATCTTGTGATATTTGGTATGCAACATTGTGGGGTGGATCTGATTCAAGTTTGTTCAAATCGGCCCCCTGGGTTTATATTTGGGCTCAGTATAGGAGCCCAAATTTGAACTTAGTGCATTTCAGACAAATCTTCTTCTCAAGATCCAGCAGGCAGAATCTTGTGATATTTGGTATGCAGCATCCTTAGGGGGGTGAGATGCAAGTTTGTTCAAGCCATGTCCCTAGGTCCATATTTGAGCTCACTGTGGGAGCTTGAATTGTAACTTTGTTCGAAATGAGGAATTTTAATAAAAAATCTTCTTCTTCAGATCCAGCAGTCGGAATGGTTTGATATGTGGTGAGTAGCATCCTTGAGGGGGGGGGGGGGGGGGGGGGGGATTCAAGCGTGTTACATCCAAGTCCATGGGACTATATTTGGGCTCCCTGTGGGAGCCCAAATTATAACGTAGTCAATATGAGGAATTTTTCTTTAAAAATCTTCTTCAGATTCAGCAGTTGGAATGTTTTGATATTTGGCATGGAGCAACCTTAGGGGGCTGAGATTCAAGTTTGTTCAAGCCAAGTCCCTTGGTTCATATTTGGGCTCACTATGGGAGCCTGAATGACAGCTTAGTTCAAAATGAGGAATTTTCTTTAAAAATCTACAGATCCAGCAGATGAATGCTTTTGATATTTTTTATGCAGCATCCTTAGGGGGGTAAGATTCAAGTTTGTTCAAGCCATGTCCCTAGGTCCATATTTGGGCTGATTGTGGGAGCTCGAATTGTAACTTGGTTCAGAATGAGGAATTTTCTTTAAAAATCTTCTTCTTCAGATCCAGCAGTCGGAATGTTTTGATAATTGGTGTGCAGAATCCTTAGGGGTGGGAGTTTCAGGTTTGTTAAAGCCAAGTCCCTGGGTTCATATATGGGCTCCCTGTGGGAGCCCCAATTATGACTTAGTTCAATATGAGGAATATTCTTTAAAAATCTTTTTTTAGATCCACTGGTCAGAATATTTGGATATTTGGTTTCAGCTTTTATTAGGAGGAGCAGATGCAACTTGTGGAAATCAATTCTCTGGGTTGATATTTAGGCTACCATGTCAGGTGAGCGCCCTCAGGCCCCCTGGGGCCCCTTGTTTGTTTCATCATTGGAAGGCATAACATTCTCGGCTATGACTGAGACTTGCATGCAAATACAGAAACTGAAAGTACGTTTTTTTTGGACATACAATAGAAGTTTGTTTCCTTTGTACAGTCTTTTGACTGCATCACACAGAAATTTTGCAGTTAATGACAATAGGAAATGCATTCAACAGAAGTGTACCCATTTTCACTATTTTTGTACTGTAATCATGTCAACCGAAGGCCCTCAAATTGGTCTGATTTGGAGACTTCATAGACAATCCAAGTCATCTGTTGTTCAGCCCTATTGAAGAAAAGTATTTGTAATACTGTTTGTCAGGAATGCTATTTCCTAGTTTCTCTGGGCTGTATTAGTGTCTCAAAATATATATGAGGCCTTTTTAACTCATCAACTTTAGTTGTGTGAGCTTATGGCATGTCCAATAATGTTAAAGCTTCTGCTTAGGTCACTTACTCACCCTATTTCCATGGCTTTTATAATGCTGCTATATGATGATTATTATCATTTTACCATGATTTAACCCCTCTTACCCTACATTTTAGATATTTTTCTTGACATTTTTAGTTGCGTTTAGTTTTCTGTTTAGCTCAGAATTTCATGTTTAACTAAGTGTTTAGGTCAGCTGCTGTGCTCCTTCTCTTTCCATGGCTCTTATATTCATCATACATGTTCCTCAGTATCATTTTCCATGATTAACCCCTCAACACTGCATTTTAAACAGTTTTCTTGACATTTTTAGTTGTGTTTAGTTTTCTGTTTAGCTTGGAATTTCATGTTTAACTTAGTGTTTAGGTCAGCTGCTGTGCTCCTTCTCTTCCCATGGCACTTATATTCATCATACATGTTCCTCAGTATCATTGTTCCATGATTAACCCCCTCATACTCTGCATTGTAAACATTTTTCTTGATGTTTTTAGTTGCGTTTAGTTTTCTGTTTAGCTCAGAATTTCATGTTTAATTAACTTAGTGTTTATGTCAGTTTTTGTGTTTTACTACTTTTAAGAGGTTATGTTTAAGGCAGCTTTGTCACATGTTATGAGCCTATTTGATACAGTTCTTGTGTTTGCCAAAGTTACTATCAAAGAGGAATGTTGGTGAGCTATAAGGCGTTGGCATCCTTCTTGTATCATTACTGGTAGGTTCAAGATTGCACCCTTCTATACTTGCATAAGTACCTTCCTTGAACAAGTTCTTCAGACCTGGGAGAGAGTTTTTCCAAGTAGGTCTTTCTCTGCGAGCAAAGCCAATGGTAAACAATTGTGATAGGTATGTAAAGAAACAATCATTAAAAAATTTATAATTTACATTTATATTTTTCAGTGGAAAATACAAATTTTTAAACCAACGAAAGCTGAGAAAATTTTATCTTATTTTCAGATTGCTCCCAATTTAACTCTTCTTGATGAATTTATGCACCACTGGAAAGGAATTACATCTTTTTTCATTGACAGTAAAAGTAAGTTGTAGAATATTGTCTTATTTGTTTTATCTCTGCAGTTAAACTTTGATGCTGACAACTGTTTTTCCCATACTCAAAAATACAAGTATACAGTATGTTCCAGTATGATAAATTGTTTTGTGACACACAGGAATCTGAGAAGCAATAAAAAAATGTTTTCAAATATTGCTTTACATCTTGGCGTGTGCCATGCATTTTTGGTGAAAACAGCTGATCTGGCATCATGCTGGTACACTGTATGAATTATACATATACTTTACAAACGTTTCTTAAAACTTAACCCAACTTAATTGCCCAAAATGGCCGGCAATATTCACCAAAATCAACATTAAGTTTTTGTTAATTTGTTAATTTTTAGCTCACTTTGCCTTTTAGGCCATGTCAGCTTTTGCTATCACTTGGCGTCTGTCTTCATCTGTAAACTTTTCACATTTTCATCTTCTTCTCCGGAAGTGCTGAGCTAGTGTGATGCAAACTTGGCAGCAGCAATGGTCTAGGGGAGGTCCTCTACAAATGGTCCTCATTTTGCTCCTGTCGGATGAAAAACATGGCTGCCAGAGGCATTCGTTGATTTTTTTAGTTTCCATTCAGTAACTAAAGAACCATTTACTTGATCAAATCATAGTTTTAGAGGTTACTTGTGGATGACTAGACAATGCTTCCTTTCAATTTTAGTCCAGATAGGCAATTCAAACTGGCCACCATGGCCCGCCAAGGGAACCCTGGGAAGTTGGGCGGTGCTTGTTTACTATGGTAAACCATCACCGTTTTGCTGGTAAAATAGGACCAGTCACTAATGCTTGGGATGCAAGTCCTCTAAAATAGGCATCATAGGTTACTTGTGGATGACTAGACAATGCTTCCTTTCAATTTTAGTCCAGATAGGCAATTCAAACTGGCCACCATGGCCCGCCAAGGGAACCCTGGGAAGTTGGGCGGTGCTTGTTTACTATGGTAAACCATCACCGTTTTGCTGGTAAAATAGGACCAGTCACTAATGCTTGGGATGCAAGTCCTCTAAAATAGGCATCATGCGGCATAAAGGATTAACTGACCTTGACTTTATCTCCAGGTTGTCACGATTAACCATTGTGCAGAATTATGTAACCTTAAACACCAATAAATAAATCTGGCCACCATGGCATTAGGACACTATTGGGAGTATATGCCACACTTCACACTGCTCTTGTTTATATTTTAATAACATCTTTAGATATTAACCCAACTGTATGCAAAGATATTAATGAATTTTTAGCTCACCTGACCCAAAGGGCCATGTGAGATATTGCCATCACTTGGCGTCGGCGTCTGTAAACTTTTTACATTTTTATCAGCTGAGCCGATGTGAACCAAACTCGTCAGGAATGGTCTATGGGAGGTCCTCTACAAATGGTTCTCATTTTGTTCCCATTGGATGAAAAACATGCCCGTCAGAGGCATTCTTTGATTTTGGTTGGAAGATTTTGAAAAAAAAGGCCAAATGTTTTGGAACTTCACATGATTGAAGTGTGGGACACTCTCTACCAGCGATCCTCATTTAATGTTTATCGGGTTGCAAACATGGCTGCAATTGCAACTTATAGTTACTATAGAAACCCACATTTTCATCTTCTTTTCTGGAGCAACAGGAATGGTCTATGGGAGGTCCCCTACAAACAGTCCTCTTTTTGTTTCTGTCAGTTGAAAAACATGGCTGCCAGAGGCATTCTCTGATTCTGATTGGTCAGTTTTTTAAAAAATATTTTCTGAAACTACAAGCTGGGCCAATTGTTTTGAAACTTCACATGATTGATGACTGGGACACTCAGTGTAAGAAGAACTTTGCTGTTATATGTTATTATGAAATATAAGTCCTATGCCGGCAGGGTAGCTTGAATAGTACAGTAAGTGGAGAGTGGGTTGTAACTAAATCACCTGTGTAGTGGAATAATCACCCAAAGTATCGGTTTCAAATTCTGCACATATGGACAGAAAAAGGACAAGCAATGTGCCAGCCAATGGACCTCTGGGTTTAACATGGAAGTCCATTGGCTGGAACTTTGCTTGTGATTGTTATGTTTTGCAACAAATTTGCAGTTATTGCTCGGGTGGAATTTCCGTTGCGTGGGTGATTTTAGTGATAATACACTCGCCACATACTGTAGCAGTTTTCTCCACTGAGAACTGGGACAGTGATAAAATATTGTGTTCAGTTTTATGTTGGGATGTAACTGGAAACAACTTGGCTACTATATGTTATCAGAAAAACTGTCAAGTTGTGATTGATGACAGGTGTTTGGAAAACTTGGTGTAATTTACTGGTCAGCTCTAAATGATAGTATACAAATATTCTCCACATTATTATTCTTTGATTTTATCATTCATTCAAGATAGACATAACAACAAATCCTTTGAATAAATTTTTGTTCTTTGTGTTACCCTTTACCTATCCAAAGCTCTTTGAAAAAGAGTACTGTCTGAAAAACTGTAATTTTCAAGATGTTCTTTAACCTTCTTTTACTGATTTTTATTGATACAGAATTCATAAATATGTGCTGGCACTATTTGGTAAACAGTATATATTACTATGACACTGTTGATTTCTAACTTAACCCCACACATATGGTTTCAGAGGAGTAGATATGAATTTCCAGCAATTGTGGCTGGAATTAGAGCTGAAACGGTTGGCTCATTTTAATAAGAGCTATAACCAGTTAATATAGGTTATAGGAAGCCATTATTTCACCGAATCTGGGATCAAAACTATAGGAATTGGAAAGCAGCATTCTCAGTAACTGTTCCTTTGTTTGTACAAACAAACGTTGTTGCGTACTCAACAACGTTCGTTTGTATACATACTACAGAATAGTTTCTACAGTTACTCAGTACTCACAGAAATTGCCGATCATCAACAAAGTCTTGAAGCCAAAGTCGATTATTTCTCAATATATACAGCGCTGCTTTGAGGTGTAACCTATCCCAAAGGAAATGCGGCAGATTTATTACATTTTTACAGTGGAATGACGATCACGATCGATATTTTGGATAACCGGTTGACATTTTTTCAAACAGTTAGGTAGGTAACCAGTTTCAAACCAGTTACCCAGTTAACCATTTCAGTACTAGCTGGAATATTATGAAATGCAGTCGATCTGTCCCCATCTGTCCATCCATTCGTTCTTTTGTTTGCCTATGCCTGAAAGTTTGCCTGCCTGCCTGCCTGCCTGCCTGCCTGCCTGCCTGGCCACGCACCCGTCTATATGCCTGCCGGCATGCTGGATTAGTCGATTTTGAAAAATCTTCTCTGAAACTACAAGACCAAATGTTTTGAAACTTCACATGATTGATGACCGCAACACCCTCAACCAATGATCCTCAAGTAATGTTGACCGTGTTGCAAACTTTGCCGCAATTGCGGCCCATAGTTACCATGGAAACTCTATGGGAAATCACATTTTTATATGTAGTTCTGCCAGCTGAGCGATTATAGGCTCTTTAGAGCCTCTAGCTTGTCTCAGAACCTAGCTTATGAGCTCTCATTGGAACGAGCTTGTTGAGCTCATTCCAGTGGGGGTCATAATCTATATTTTTGGATGTAAAAAAAGAGAAAAAAGACCTGTGATGTGGTGTTACATATACATAGTGGTACACAGTGTACAGGACATTGTGAGGACAAGCAACGTTCTCTACCCATCTGGGTTCCTCCTCCAGTTTTGCACATGTTACATGCAGAGTGGAATCAAATGATAACCCGTCCCAGTGTATACTGAAATAACAGGACAAGTATTGGACCCACTAACATTATACTTTATCACAGTGAGGTGGCATCTGACAAAATCCTGTGTTCACCTTCACTCTGCTTTTTAAATCTGTCTTTGGCACCATACACTCTTCAGGTTTGCATAATCACATTTGTGCCTAGATTCAACATGGTGTTTAAACTTAATAGTGTTTCCATATTATGGCAGTAATTTACTTGTGGTGTGTTTATCTATGTAACACTGTTTTTCGAAGTACTTCCACACTGGACTTTCATTGTCCATTCCAGCATTTTTTGTTTGATCATCAGAAGGCATAACATTCTCGGCTATGACTGAGACTTGCATGTAAATACAGAAACTGAAAGTACGTTGGTTTTTTTTGACATACAATAGAAGTTTGTTTCCTTTGAACAGTCTTTTGACTGCATCACACAGGAATTTTGCAGTTAATGACAATAGGAAATGCGTTCAACAGAAGTGTACCCATTTTCACTATTTTTAGACTGCAATCATGTCAACCGAAGGCCCTCAAATTGGTCTGATTTGGGGACTCCATAGACAATCCAAGTCATCTGTTGTTCAGACCTATTGAAGAAACGTATTTGTAATACTGTTTGTCTGGAATGCTATTTCCTAGTTTCTCTGGGCTGTATTAGTGTCTCAGAATATATATGAGGCCTTTTTTAGCTCACCAACTTTAGTTGTGTGAGCTTATGGCATGGCTTGATTGGTCGGCGTCAGCGTTGGTGTCTGCGAACGTGTCCAATAATGTTAAAGCTTCTGTTTAGGTCACTTACTGACCCTATTTTCATATCATGGCTTTTATAATGCTGCTATATGATGATTATCATTTTACCATGATTTAACCCCTCATACCCTATATTTTAGACATTTTTCTTGACATTTTTAGTTGCGTTTAGTTTTCTATTTAGCTCAGAATTTCATGTTTAACTAAGTGTTTAGATCAGCTGCTGTGCTCCTTCTCTTCCCATGGCACTTATATTCATCATACATGTTCCTCAGTATCATTGTTCCATGATTAACCCCTCATAACCTACATTATAGACATTTTTCTTGACATTTTTAGTTTTCTGTTTAGCTCGGAATTTCATGTTTAACTTAGTGTTTAGGACAGCTGCTGTGCTCCTTCTCTTCCCATGGCACTTATATTCATCATAATGTTCCTCAGTATCATTGTTCCATGATTAACCCCTCATACCCTGCATTTTAAACATTTTTCTTGACATTTTTAGTTGCGTTTAGTTTTCTGTTTAGCTCAGAATTACATGTTTAAGTGTTTAGGTCAGCTGCTGTGCTCCTTCTCTTCCCATGACACTTATATTCATTATACATGTTCCTCAGTATCATTGTTCCATGATTAACCTCTCATACCCTGCATTTTAAACATTTTTCATGACATTTTTAGTTGCTTTTAGTTTTCTGTTTAACTCGGAATTTCATGTTTAACTTAGTGTTTAGGTCAGCTGCGGTGCTCCTTCTCTTCCCATGGCACTTATATACATCAAGGATGCCCTCAGTATCATTGTTCCATGATTAACCCCTCATACCCTGCATTTTAAACATTTTTCTTGACATTTTTAGTTGCGTTTAGTTTTCTGTTTAGCTCGGAATTTCATGTTTAACTTAGTGTTTAGGTCAACTGCTGTGCTCCTTCTCTTCCCATGGCACTTATGTTCATTATACATGTTCCTCAGTATCATTGTTCCATGATTAACCCCTCATACCCTGCATTTAAACATTTTTCTTGACATTTTTAGTTGCGTTTAGTTTTCGGTTTAGCTCAGAATTTCATGTTTAACTTAGTGTTTATGTCAGTTTCTGTGTTTTACTTTTAAGAGGTTGTGTTTAGGTAAGCTTTGTCGCATGTTATGAGCCTGTTTGATACAATTCTTGTGTTTGCCAAAGTTACTATCAAAGAGGAATGTTGGTTAGCTAGGAGTCCTTCTTGTTTATTAGTTCACCGAAGGGAGCTCAACTTATCACTTGCCATCCGTTGTCGTCCGTCGTCGTGAACATTTTTCAAATGGCTTCTCTGAAACCACTGGTCCAATTTTCACGAAGGTTCATGTGGTTGTTCATTACTATATGGCAATTCATGCTTGTTCAAATGAAATGGCCACGTCCTTTGGGGGCTCTGTATGGCGCATAACTCGGATAGCACCGTATGAATTACAGAAAAATTATTAAAAAATCTTCTCCAAAACCAGCGGACAGAATCTTTTGATACTTGGTGTGCAGCATCTTGGTATGGTCTGATTCAAGTTTGTTCAAATCGAGTCCCTCAACCAATATTGGGGCTCACTATGGGGGCTGGAATTTTTACTTAGTGCAATTTAAGAAAAAATTCTTTAAAATTCTTCTTCTCCAGAACCATTGGGCAGAATCTTTTGATATTTGGTATGCAGCATCTTGGTATGGGTCTGATTCAAGTTTGTTCAGATCAAGTCCCTCAACCAATATTGGGACTCACTATGGGGGTGTGAATTTTTTACTTAGTGCAATTTAAGAAAATTGTTTTAAAATCTTCTTCTCCAGAACCAATGGGCAGAATCTTTTGATATTTTGTATGCAGCATCTTGGAGTGGGTCTGATTCAAGTTTGTTCAAATCGAGTCCCTCGATCAATATTGGGGCGCCCTTTGGGCCGTGAATTTTCACTTGGTGCAATATAAGAAAAAATTCTTCAGAAAATCTTCTTCTCCTGAACCAGTGGGCAAAATCTTTTGATATTTGGTATGTAGTATCTTAGTAAGGTTCTGATTCAAGTTTGTTCAAATTGAGTGCCTCGATCAATATTGGGCCTCACTATGGAGGCGTGAATGTTAACTTTGTGCAATTCAAGGAAAATTCTTTAAAAAATCTTCTTCAGAACCATCATGCAGAATCTTTTCATATTTGATCAGCAGCATTGTCCCATTCAGTCCTGTTGATGTTTTAGGTTCACAGAGAGTATAGATTTACTCTGTAGAACCATAAGAATAGCTTTTGATAAAATTTGTGTCTTAACAGTGTGGAACATTAGGTGAGCACCTGGAGTCTCTTGTTATTATTATTTTCAAGAATTACTTTCGTTTCACAAAAGTAATTCTTTAAAATAATAATAATAAACAAGCGTTTACACACAAAGAATATATAGAACCTAAAGATAGTTTTGCACAATGAAAATTGTGTCATCGTTGTTGCGCGGGTGGCCATTTTTTCCGACACACAACTTGAAAAATTCCGACACGGACATGGGATGCACCCCCGTCCCTCCACCCTTTTAGCTTGAGGCTTGGAGCATACCATTCTAGCATTTGTTTCATCAAAACATTGGGCGCCAGAGTAAATAAACTATGGAAGAGTATTGATGCCACCATTCATAGTGATCGAAAGCATGCTGAAACAACCAACAATTATCTCAGTTATCTGGCTATACCTACCCTATTCCTGTCATATTGAATACGGGTGACCCCCTCCCCCACCACCACAATGTTATCCCCAAGAGGAATAAATAATTTCCCAATGCATTAGAATGCACGACAATACACTGGCTTCTGATTTCTAACAAACTCTCGCCATACAGACCAAACATGAATAATTCCCCCCTAACACCCGAACCTTGACATTTCTGTTAGCTTGGAGTAGGCCTCCTTCTCAATCATTAATGACCACTACAAGTGGAATATTATTTTCCGAAACGAGTGCAACAGACCTCGCCCATACATATGCCCATTTTTGTCCACCAACTTTGCCATCTGTTACTTAAAAGTAAATAAGAATATAGTCCATCCCCGCCCAGCATCCTAAAGTTGATGATCAAATAAACTGACGCCCTATTGCAAACCGTATTTACAAAGGATGCCGCTTGACAAATGCTGTTCCACAAGAAATCCCCCCCCCCCCCCCCCACACACACAGGTATGTCCATCCAATACACATTCTAATAAAATACTAAAGAACACATGTTATTGACAAGTGTTATTAAATCACGTTGCAATACAAGTCCAAATAGTGCTTCTATAATATACATGAGTCCCACAACTTCGGATGCCTTCCCCATCACACCATAATAACCCACAAAAAGAGCCATACACCCAAATGATATCAGTGCACGCATATTTCTCCCACCCGCCAATGAGCAGTGCTGCAGAAGTTGCCTCCCCCCCTCTCCCTACACACACTACTCGAAAAGTGCTGCCAGTAAATATCACTGGAGTGGCTTACCCTTACGAAGATATGCGACTTTCATCCAGTGCAGTGCCTCAAAATTACAGCAGAAATTTAAAAATCATGGAAATAATGGCCATCCACCTCTAAATCAACTTCCACCTAATCTAGCATTTCGAATCCCGACGCACCAACACCCACAACAGATGAAGATCAAAATGGAATAAAAGATAAAAAGTTGAAAGTCAAAATTTCGATATTGTAAGTCTTGTTAGTCGAAATTTCGAGATTTTATGTCAAAATTTTGAGATAAAAAGTCGAAATTTTGAGATAAAAAGTCAAAATTTCAAGATTTTATGTCGAAATTTCGAGATGAAAAGTCGAAAATTTTGAGATTTTAAGTCAAAATTTCGAGATGAAAAGTCTATATTTCAAGATATTATTTTTTATCATGTCCCTAATGGTCTGAGAATTATTTTTTATCATGTCCCTAATACGCTTCCGTAGGAAACGGATATTTGATTTAAATGAAAAAATTAACCCTAGCTATCGTTGGACTCGGTGCCCAAACTAGAAACATTATTACAAGTTAATTTTATAAGGAGCCATGTAGCTGAAGAATTAGAAATTTTTTTATTAAGTACTCTCTAGAGATGTGTAACTAAGATTAATCCACATAGGTTCAATCAATTGACTCCATAGGGGAACTCCACTTTTTAATTATGAATAACTGATAATAATAACACTTTGGCCAGCCGCTGATTTGTCGCGGTTCTCTGACGAGAAGGCCATGGTTACCCCTGAACTCCCAACTGCCTCCCTATTCCCACGCTTCTCCTCTCCTCCCAACACTCGGAGACGAACTGCTTGATGACATCCCTTGCCCCATTCTTCCCAATCTCTCCGATTAGCATATTAACCCTCTCCTTTGAGCCTCCCCCTAACCACATGTCCTTCATTCTCCCATCCCACTTCCCCATTATACTCCCAGTGAATCTCATTCTTTTAGACTGATACTTTGGGCATTCTAGAAGAAAGTGTTCCAGGGTCTCCACCATGCCCACATTACACATCTGGCACTCCCTTTCACCGTCTTTCCCAATTTTTCCCCTCAGCTCCAGGGGTCGCGACATCATCTTGAACAACAGTGACCCCCCCAAAGGTGCCATCCAGGTACTCTTCAAAACCTGGCCTCTCTTTATCACGCAGGCCACCCAAAGACCTCTTTGATTTGACCCCCTCTCGCCAATTACGGTTACAATTCTCCATGACCCTTTCTCTGACGATTTTTTTACCCTGGTTTGCCCCAACGTCCAGGTCCGAGATCTCCAATGAGTAGTTCTCTACTAGCTCCCTCACTTGGACCATCCACCCCGTTTTGATATTTGAGTTGAAAATTCTCAGGAACATTACTTTACACCATCGGCTGTCGGGGAGATTTACCAAATAATTAAGATAACCGAGTTTCAACAGGTCTATCCTGTCCTTGATTCCTCATGATGAAATGGCATGATGCTTGGACTATTTTAAGCACTCCTTAGGGGTCTCAATGATTGAGAATGGATCCTATGGAGATTGATTGCTTAATGAAGATTTGTTCTTGGTTCATATCAGGTTCTGTTCAAGGTGAGTGCTTCAGGCCCTGTGGGGCCTCTTGTTTTTAAAATGCTAAAAATGATAGATGAAACTTTAAGATGAATGTGAAAAGAAACATAAAGCAAATGACCAAATAGCACACTGCAAAAGGGCAATTCAATTTTATGATGCATTTTCAATTCCTTTGCATTCTATACCATAAACATGTCAAGAGCTGCGAAGGGTTTTTAATAACATAAATATTTAATAAACTCGCTTTCAACGATAATTTTTTCTTGGAATTCATTGTCATTGTTACGAGATCCAACCTCTACAAAATCAGTGTCAACAGGTCTGTATTTCTATGGTGACTTTGAGCAGAGACCTGAAATTTGATATTTTGTACCAAAACAAAATAAAGTGGGAAAGTTTTGAAAATATGCTAATGAAGGTGATGTAAACAAAAAACTTCCATGTTGATGTGGGGAACAGATTTTATCTCAAAACTTTTGTAAGTGATTTCAGTCATGTTTACCGTGAGAGTTTTTTGCTCAGCCCAAGTACCACTGTGCTGAAAACTGCAGAATCCCCAAAACACATGAATATAATCAAACTTGATTTGGCAGACAGTTGACTCGGTCATGTTTCAATTATTGCATTTCGCTTGTCCCAGTTGCAAACAAATAAATGTTACAAATAATGTAATAACTCACCAGAGAGAAGTCCAATGACATATACCTGCCACTTTTTTTTCTGATATGATCCCGACTGTATGATTTGCATCATACCCAGTCAATGGAATGTTGTCGGAAAACAATTACTTGGAGGTTTTCTTCACAACAGCCAGTAGATCATACGCCAACCCAGCTTGCATTGGAACTACATCGGTTTTTCCTGAAAAAAAACCCTGCTAGTTATTAGCAAAATCGAGATGTTTGTTGTTTGTTTACACCAGCTTCACTGGCAGAGTTAGAGTTATTTTACTCACATTTCTTTCATGATACAATATATCAAAACTCCAGGTCTCCTGCAGGGCATATACACTAGAAAAATACAGAGCTGTCAATATAGTGTTTGTAAAGGCTGGGTTGTACGAGAATGAAAATAACTGCTAAGACACAATGGTCTTTAAAAGTGAAATTATCAAATATTTAACTTATAAAATAATTTTTTTCATAGTCTCTGCATACCTTATTTATGATTTTGAATGAAAGTGCTCCAAGAGTACATTCTAAACTAGGAATAAATAAAAACGAAATTCCATGCGATGATTTTCTCCATTGTTTCTGTTTACATTCCCCTTAAGCAAAATGTAATGAAATCATTTTTTTTATTTTTCAGTTCCCAGACTTGGCGAGTCGTGGTTATTTAGAATGAATACAAACCTTAATGTTTGTGGGAAGAACGGAGGTTGACAGTTTTATCCTGTGATGGGAATTTCGCATGCTGAATACTGAACAAAATGAATAACATTTGATTTGAAAAGTATAAAAAGGGATTTTCTTTTGTCACTATACAACAGAACTGATTGTAATTCCAGAATGAGACAATTTGAAAAAAGAGATCAGTGATGTTTATTTAAAGTAATATAAAGTTTCCAAAATTAAGGAGTTGGAGAGCGGCTTGCATCGTCGGTGGCTGCACATTGAGAACTTGTTCTGTTCAACACACAGCAATAGCTGAAGTGTGATTTGTCATTGTGGAAGAGCTCGAGATGAGGGTCCCTCTCGTCGTATGGGGTTCACCTCAAAAGAAATTTTGAAATTTAGTACCCCAAACTCCTACCTCTTCAAAAGATGTGGGAATTGTTGTCCCGCCGGGATGCACAAGTTACACACGGTTAAAATGGGCTTAGTGGGGGGTGTGGTGGCTCAGTAGGTAGAGGTGCAGACTGCAAGTTGAGAGGTCCTTGGTTCGAATCTCACCTGTGTCCCTGGGCAAGCAACTTCATCCCCATTGCCCTCGTTGGAGCACAGTGGAGTTGTGTACTAAGGCGTACTGCATGTCGACGGTGCATCTGTCTTCAACCAGTGCTAACCCTGCTTGTGTGCAGTTGGTATGTTGGGGAGCTGACAGTTGTTGGTTCTCTCTGGGTACTCCGGCTTCCTCCTCCTGTAAAACTGTCATGGTCTTGAAAGTGTAAGGGAATGGCAATGGCGTCCCCATTCAAAGATAGGGGAACTTCTCTAGCCCCGAAATTGTGTGCCCTAGATCACGTAAAATACGTTACAAATGGATGCCTGAGTGTTTCTCGGCTATCGGAAGGTAAAGCCTTTTTTCTGTTTTTGCACTTCTAGCAAAAAAATAATACGCTGCCTCCCTTTCCTCATGGCAGGGAGGTAGCCTCCTGCTGGCCCACACCTTCAATGGTCTGTTTACATTCTAGATTGACACCATTTTGTGTCGAAGCATTTCATTCACGTCATAACATCACTGTGTTATGACATGAATGAAATGCTTCGACACAAAATGATGACCCTTTGGTGGTCTCTCAAAACAGGTTTCAGGTTTTCTCAAGTTGGTGAATAACCAAACACAAAATTCAGAAATGGAGAAGAATGGATTTTTGTAATTACTTAGTAGTTCTTTTTTATGAAGTTTTTGTAACCAATTGAAATGGACTGTTATAAAAATTATAAAAATAAATTAGTGTTGAAAATTGAAAATCTTCATTGAAGATTTTGAAGCAAATGGCTTCGCGCGCCGAAGGCACGCAGGGATGATTTGGGGAGCAAGCCCCTTTCGACTCTCATTAGCTGTAGAATTTTGAAGTGTCAGATGGTGGTAAAGGAGGAGAAGTTGTGGGTTGTTAGCGGCGTTTGTGTCTTTTCTGCTTCTTTTTCAGAGGTGGAGGTTTGGAAGGAGAGACAGTGGTAGTTTGTGTTGTTGGTGGGCTGCCTGATGGTGATTGGTGAGTTTTGTAGGGTCTGGTCCTAGCCGAGTCTGGAGTGGTTGTGGGTGATTGCTGAGTCTTTTGTTGTTGTAGGTTTCTGGCGTCTATTAGTTTTTTGGCTTCTTCGACTTGTTGGAGGAATAGTTGGTACTTCCTGTCCATCTTTTGCCTGTGAAGGTCCCCTTGTATTTTGTTTTCCCGTAAGATGTTCTCCAACCTGTCGTCCGCGTCCTGGAATTCTGGTTTAGAAGGAAGAGGCGAGTGGGCAGCTTCCATTTCCACCTCAGTCTCCACAGACTCTTCCACATCCGACAATACCGGCTTGGAAGCCAGCATTTGGATGGGGCTGTCTGTGAAAGTGAGAGGGGAAGTTGTGGCCACCTCTGGCTCTTTCTTTTCCTCACTGTTCTCTTTCTTCATCTCCAAGAATGCCTCCAAGCATCGGGAATCCCTCCGCTTGGTGGACAGGCTCTTTCTTCTCTTTCTCTTTTCAGGGCCTCCTGACCTACTCGGGTGAGGACCAGTGTGAGAGGGGATCCTCTCATCAAAGGTACTACCTCTCCCCAAGGAGGGTGGTAATTCTTTCTCTTCTTCAACCTTGAATTCAAGGTTCAGATGAACGCTCTTGCCTATCTCCTGGATAGTCCAGGTGATAGGGCAAGAGACGCCCAGAGCTGATATCGTTCTCTTCAATCGCGCTGGTAGTTCCAGTGTTTCCATAATTAAGATTATAATTAGGATGCCCGCACTCTGAGTTCAGAGGTGCGAATGTGATGTGATGAATGCAATGAATGAATGGAAAAATGTGATGATTGAAGATTTTCAACACAAATTTATTTTTATAATCCTCTCTGTCACATTTCAGGCATGTATGAAATTGTTTATTCAGCAATAATCCTAATCTTTTCACAGGGGTCTTATAAAAACATCTCAATCTTTAATGAGTTATGTAACTGAATAGCAATTGAAACCCAATTAAGAGCTTTTAATACCATTATGTTAGTATAACCACAATGGATTTTCCAATTCCGGAACAGATAAAAAAGTTTTTGTCATGGCTTCAGTCTTCAAAGGGGCAGTCTCTCAAGACAGGTCCATTATGGCATAAAAATACAAGTTGGTACCAGGTCACATGTCATTCGCACCTCTGACTTCAGAGTGTGAACATCTGAATAGTAACAACATGGGAGCTCTGGAATTACCGGCAAGTCTACAGAACACCATATCAGCTGTGGGCGTCTTTCGTCCCATCACCTGGACTATCCAGGAGAAGGGCGAGAGTGTCTATCTAACCCTGGAATTAGCGACAGAAGAGAAGATCACACCCCCCCCCCCCCCCAAAGGTAGAGGTAGTACCTTTAGTGAGAGGATCCCCTCTCACATTGGTCCTCACCCAAGGGGGTCTGGAGGCCCTGAAAAGAGAAGGAAACCAAGAAGAAAGAGCCCGTCCACCAAGCGGAGGAGGGATGCCCGACGCTTGGAGGCATTTTTGGAGAAGAAGAAAGAGAACAGTGAGGAAAAGAAAGAGCCATAGGCGGCCACCACTTCCCCTCCCACAGATAGTCCCATCCTACTGCCGGCTCCCCAGCCGGTGTTGTCGGATGTGGAAGAGTCTGTGGAGACTGAGGTGGAAATGGAAGCTGCCCTCTCGCCTCTTCCTGATCCCCACTTGCCTTTTCCTTCGGAGCCAAACTGCCAGAATGCGGACAGTTGGCTGGAAAAAATCATTGAGGACAATAAGATCAAAGGGGACCTGCACAGGAAAGAGATGGTCAGGAAATACATACTATTCCTCCTACACTTAGAAGAAACAAGAAAATTAATAGAAGCCCAAACCGCAGCAAGAGCCTCAGCCATCAAACACGACCACTCCAGACTCAGCCAGGACCAGACCATACACGGTCAGACATAACAAATTCCACTGCTAAAGAGGGTCGAAAGGGACTTGCCCCAAACCGTCCCTGCGTGCCTTCGGCGCGCAAAACCATTTTATTACATGCCCATGCAGTCTCTCATGCAATACGGCGTGCAATACGGCTGTGCAATACGGAATTCTGTATTGCACACCAACCTGTTCCAACCAGGACTTTTTTTATGCAATGCGACTGCATAAAGTGCATGGTGTTTACCACCGTTGATAGAAAAGAAAATTAGGTCAGTAGGTGCTTGGGTCATGTAATAAATACAAAACCACATGTATGTTTCAATGAGGCGTTTTGTATTCAATTCGTCAGATGTGCGTAGAAAGAAAACATCTCGACCTTCGGTCTTGACATTTTCTTCCTACGCACATCTGACTCATTGAATACAAAACGACTCATTGAAACATACATGTAGTTTTGTCTATTGATCTGCGGGTCACAGTGATCTCTCAAGACGGGTGATCTCCCATAGCAGGTCCATTATAGAGTAAAACCAATCGGTGCCTGGCAGATGTGGTCTCTCAAGATAGGTGGTCTCTCAAGACAGTGGTCTCTCAAGACAGGTTTTACTGTACCAGCCAATCAGAATCATTCTTAAACATGTTTTTACATGTGAGCTGGATTCCATGTATGGTGTTCTAAGCACATTTCTCAGTGTCTGTA
Source organism: Pictodentalium vernedei (assembly GCA_031216915.1). Taxonomy (NCBI): domain Eukaryota; kingdom Metazoa; phylum Mollusca; class Scaphopoda; order Dentaliida; family Dentaliidae; genus Pictodentalium; species Pictodentalium vernedei. The sequence goes on from JAUFNR010000057.1 coordinate 123,602, forward strand.
TTGTGTCATGTAACATTGAATACACACAGCAATCGTAATATAAAATCACAATTTTCGTTCTACAAACATCCCCTTATTTATTACTTGCCCATGCAGTCTCTCTTATGCAATACGGCGTGCAATACAGCTGTGCAATACGGAATTCCCTATTGCACACCAATTTGTTCCAACCGGGACTTTTTTTATGCGATGCGACTGCATAAAGTGCATGGTGTTTACCACCGTTGATAGAAAAGAAAATTAGGTCAGTAGGTGCTTGGGTCATGTAATAAATACAAAACCACATGTATGTTTCAATGAGTCGTTTTGTATTCAATTCGTCAGATGTGCGTAGAAAGAAAACGTCTCGACCTTCGGTCTCGACGTTTTCTTCCTACGCACATCTGACTCATTGAATACAAAACGACTCATTGAAACATACATGTAGTTTTGTCTATGTATCATATATCATTAGTTAGAACTTAGAAAGCATTCATGTTGATTAAATAAATTAACTTGAAGGTGAGAATTTTTCTCAAAAAGGCAGGGGGTCTATTTTCATCACAATCCAGTAAGTTGATCACATGCGTATAATTCTGTGCAGTTTATTTCGGTTTGCAGTTGTCGATAAATATGCTGTGGGCTTTATTTAAAACATAACTGCACTTTATTTAAAATAATAAAGTTTTTTTTTTTTTTTTATCTTTTTATCAATTAATGCTAAAATAATGCACAGTTGTTCATGGTGGTCATTGATTTGAATAGACGTGAAGTTCAGCGGAAACTGAGTGCATTAAGAAATTAGAGAGTCTGACAGTTGCTCTTAGCTGCTCTGAGGGTCTCTCTCGGTACTCCGACTTCCTCCACCCGTAAAACTGTCCAACACAATGTAGCCCTACTGAAAGGTGTTAAGTTCCAGTAAACAAAAAACTAAACAATATTGATCCATTCTCATAACTGAGATTGTTTATCAGTTCAAGTTTTGTATGTAACATTTGAATGAACCATAGAAAAATGGCAACCTCTTTTACACGTGAATAGATCGAAGTTTCTGAAATGAATTTTGTTGAAAATATTTGAGTCTGTCAAAGGAACTGTTTTCCTCTCACTAGAGTAAAATATCGTACATGAAAGCTGTATGGGTGTGTTTGGGGCTTGCAAATATCCATCTGATTCATAGTTAATGGTTGTGCGCATTGATGTAACAATTTGTTTTTTTGTCAAGCTCTTAAGTCATCTGTCAACTTGTGTAAGGAATGCGACGCTGTAATGACTACCTGGAACCAGTCCAGCCCATATATAGTCCATCGCCTATGTTTAGATTCAATCAGCTTGAATATTTCAGTTTGTCGGAAAAGCAGCCAATTTAATTAAAAACCGTTCATTTTTTTGAATCAACGCAAGAAATATTTCTCCATCGAAACTTGATCCAATCTTTGATGACAACACCAATACTATTGCAAATGTTTGTTAAATAATTATGAAGAGTCACAACAGCTCTAGTTTTATGAATACACTGCGAAGTTCCACAGTGTTAATATCCTGAGATTTTCAAGGTGAATTAAATTCTTATTGGTGTGAATATCTATAACTGGAGCACGAAAGAATATATGTATATTATCTTTGGTAAACAACATCACATCGAATCAATGGTAGTCTGTGCGCAAACTCGACAAAAAGTGGATAAGGCCTAAGAAAGTTAATCTGTTTCTCAGGCCCTCCCACATGGTCATTTTGGCTGCCGCATGCTCGTTTTATAATTAATGCAAACTTAAAAAAAATAAAAATTAAATGGTTTATGTCTGATATTTTACCCAAGTTAATAAAATTGATAGATTTGTCCCTTAAGTGCAACAAGGTTTAGCATTGCAAAGCCTTCTTGCACTCAAGGAACGAAAACACCACCATCCATGCTATTCTGTATATTATGAGGCCTAAAACATAAACAAACCAAGGACATGAACTTTTGACTGTAAAGATTACAAAAATAAAAAATAAAATAAAAAAATGCCTGCATGCAATTTTACAAAAATGTCTGGAGAAACAAACGATCAACTTTGTGAGGCCTAATCAAACAACCAATAACACTGAATTTTACTGGAGGCCTGAGATCATAGTTTTGTATCTCTTGACGGTAAAGACAGTGTGATATTATTGAAATAGACGCTTTAAGTTCCGCTCTACAGTTTTGCACTATTGCACAACGGTGAAATTCTAAACATAGGGCATGTGTTGAAACTAAGGCCATGTAAAATGGAGATATATTTGTAGTATCAGATATTTAATTACATGAGACTATCAGTTGGACAAGAGAATTTGAAGTTTTGATCCCAAAGTTGGAGTCTGATACATAGGGGTAAATGAATTGCAGCAAACAGTGGCTTTGAAAAATTGGCTACTTTTTAAAATGTCACTTTTAGGCTACACAAAGTAGATCTTCTGTTTCTCAGGCCATTATTTGTGAAATTGCATGTGGGCGAGCGTTTTTTTATTTTATTTTTTATTTCAGTAATTACTTTTTTGCCATCAAAGTTCATGTTCTTGGTTCAAGTTTTAGGCCTCATAATCTACAGAATAGCATGGGTGGTGGTGTATTTCATCCCTTGAGTGCAAGAAGACTTTGCAATGCTAAAGCATTGCAAAGCCTTCTTGCACTCAAGGGACAAATTCATCAATTTTTTTAACTTGGGTAAAATATCAGACATAAAGCATTTAATTTTTATTTTTTTTAAGTTTAAATTGGTTATAAAAAGAGAGCATGTGGCAGCCAAAAGGACCATGTGGGAGGGCCTGAGAAACAGATTTTTTTATTTTTTTAGGCCTTACAGGGGTTTGTTACCAGACACGTAACTAAAAAATGAAATGGACACATATACATATAAAAATTTTTTGCATTTTAGAGACCGGGGATGCTATGCTGCAGGAGTAGGTAGGTGGGGTGTTTTGGTAAATTCTGCTTTTGAGGTTGCTTGGTGGCAGAAAATGACTGATTTCAGTATTTTTTCACACAATTTTGCAGGTTGAAGTCTTGCCTTTGACAATAAATTATTCCACACACATTCAGATGGTTTATTTCTACTTAGATAATGTTATATGTTTTTTGTGGATTTGGGAAAGGTAATACATGTTATGGATTAGATAACGAAGTTACAGAATAATTACATTTGAAGAGAGTGTATGGCATGTCATTTTTGGAAATGCCTGGAAAACTGTGGAGCAGAACCTTAGTTGAAGGGTTAGCCATCTTTCTGATGTCTTGGGCACTTCTAGTTCAGTCGTCAGAATTACACCCCTCCACTACCACTGTGGATGTGAAGGCGGTGGCAGAGTGCTTACGGCATTGGACATCAAAGCGAATGGTTCACGGTTCAATCCCCACCAGGGTAACTGCATTGTGTCCTTGGGCAAGGCACTTAATCCTGATTATCCATGTGTGCACACGGTGTACTGCACGTCGATAGCAAGTCAGAAAATAAGCAGACTGTCATCTGCAAAATGAGGTCCCCAGAGGGTGATGTTAGTGATTCTACCCTGCACAGAAGGGTAGCATCACTAAATTTACCCTCTGTGAACCTCAGTCTGAATCAGGTTCTCAAGACTAAACAGAAAGAGGTACCCAGAGGATAAATTGGCCCACTGTATGGGATAGCATCATCAAATTCACCCCTTGGGGGACCTCATTCTGCAAATGTCAGACTGCTTATTTTCAGGCCTGGTCGATAGTACACTTGTCGTAACCAATGCCAACCCTGGTTGTGCGTTTGGGAATCTGATAGTTGCTCGCCACTGCGCGGTGGTTCTCACCTGGTGCTCCATCCGTAAAACTATCTGACACGAGGAGACCCTGGCTGTCAAGTGTCTTTAAACTCTAATAATAATAATAATACTGTACAGTACAGTACAGTCGCCATGGACTGATTGTAATCTACACATGGACAGTCTTTGCATGCGTTTACCAGGTGCTAAAATTAATCATCAACAAAATTTTAATTTATGAAGCACTGGGTTAGACTCGGTGCTTTGTTAATTAAATTTGTGGTGAACAGTCCTATAATTAGTGTTTGGAATCTAATATTATTGCCAGTCCAATAGGTGGTGTACTGTAGTAATAATAATGTGGAAGTTCTCTAAAGTGGGAAACAGAGGTACAAAGACATATGTGACAAGAAATGAGAGCAGGGATATAACTATAGGGCACTTTGTTTCCTGGAAACACTGGAAACAATTATACTTTGCTCATGTATTATCGCCTGGTAACAATTCTGCTCAGGTATTATCATCAAGTAACAATATTTGGTATTGCGAACGTTTAGAATGTTTAAATCCTGCAAGTACTAACATTTTTGGAAACGGTGGAAACAGTGGAAATGGTCGAAACAGTGGAAACAATATTTAGAAAATGTGTAAATCCTGCAAATACTAACATTTTGCAAACAGTGGGAATGATGGAAACAATGGAAAAGGTCAGTGGGAATGGTGGAAATGCTCGAAACAGTGGAAATAGTCAGTGGGAATGGTGGAAACGGTGGAAACAGTGGAAACGGTGGAAACAATGGAAACGGTGGAAACAATATTTAGAAATGTTTAAATCCTGCAAGTACTAAAATTTTTGTAAATAGTGGAAGAAACATTGGAAATGCGGGAAAGGCTGGAAATGTCCGATTAAATGCTCCAAATCCCCTCCTCCGTTTCCAATGTTTCCACCGTATCCAATGTTTCCACCGTTTCCAATGTTTCCACCATTTCCAATGTTTCCACCATTTCCAATGTTTCCACCATTTCCAACATCTTCAGAATTTTAGGACTTGGAGCATTTATGACTTACCATGTAAACACTGAAATAAATTTTAATACCAACTATACTTCCTGGGTTGTTTGAAAAAAATAACAAAAATCTCAATTGTTTCCAGTGTTTCCTGAAAATAAAGTGCCCTATAGTTATATTTCTGCTCTCATTTCTTGCCATATCTATACAAAGAACTGGTTGAACATTTTTCTCATTCCATTTAAGTGTCTTTTGTATAATTTTTAGATATAATCTTCAACTCATCCCCAGTTTTTTTTTAGTGAAATTTACGAAACTTGTCCAGTATATTAGGTCTGGACCAAGCTTTATTTTGGTCCAGACTTAATTTACTGAACTCATTTTGTAAATTTCATTAGACACACACTTAGGGCCGGGGAATCAAGATTTTGGCACGCATCAGTGAAAAGACTCGAAACCAAATCGAATCGACTTCCCTCAGGGTTTTACATCGCTTCAAAGGATCCACACTCTTCCCTTAAACACTCAGATTAACATGTGATGTCTACCTTAGTCACTGAAGCGACATGAAACTCTTGGCAACCATTGGATACAAATGGTCATAATGGGTTGGAAGTTTCCAAATTCGTCATGGTTTGAATTTTTATCTCCCCGAAAAAAATTCAGGAGATAACGCTGTTGTGCTGTCCATCCGTCTGTCAGTCCATCTGCAGACAGAGTTGGTTTCCACTCTTTAACTAAAATTCTGCTTGGCCGACTGGAACCAAAACGTGACATGTGGGTTAGGTATGGTGAGAAGAAGAACCCTATTCATTTTGTTATCATTGTGCCAAAGGTGACCTTGAATTTTAATTTAATTTTTTTTTTTTTATCAAAGTTGGTTTTCAATCTGTAATTAAAGTTTCACTTGGCCTACTGAAACTAAACTTGGCATCTGGGTTAGGTATGATGAGAATAAGAACCCTATTTGTTTTGAGGTTATTGTGCCGAAGGTCGGGGTCACAGTGACCTTGAACTTAAACATTTACCAGAGTTTGCTTCTCTAACTGAAATTTTGCTTGCACGATCGGAACTTAACTTGGCTTATGGATTGAGCATGATGAAAGGAAGAACTCTGTTTATATTGGGGTTAATGTGTCAAAGGTAAAGATTGCAGTGACCTTGAATTTAAAGTTTTATTCATCAGAGTTGGTTTTCGCTTTCTAAGATGTTTGCCTGATTGAAACCAAACTTAGCATGGATCGGGCATAATGAGAGGAAGACCCCTATGTATTTTTAGGTCATTGTGCCAAAGGTCAAGGTCACGGTTTTGTCAGTCGGAGCGAGTTTCGGTTCTCTTAATTATTAAAATTATGCATTCCTGATCAAAATCTAACTTAGTTTGTGGGTTGCACATGATGAGAGGAAGAATCCTACATATTTTTTGGTCATTGTGCCAAAGGACAAAGTGACCTTGAACTTAGAATTTTATTGGTCCTGATCGCAACCAGACTTGACATGGCATCAAAACAGGTAATCTTATCTGTATTGTTTGAGTAAATACTACCAACAGTGGCTGTGTTAATTTAATGTAATATATTACCAAGGTTACAGTATCAGGGTGATTTTTCGGGGGGGGGGGGGGGGGGGGGGGGTAAGAGTGAGGATTGGCCACCTTAGGTTGCTGCCTCTTGTTTCAAATAACCGGGATGGTTTTGGAATGCATAGATATAAACACTTGGCTAAACTTGACTTCATACATTTGTTGCGGTCATGATATAGCAATAGGTTCTGAAGGGCATCACATACATTAATAAAGAAGAGCACACTTGTTTTGTCATGAAAGTTTTAACCCATCTGTTGCATGATTTACAATTGTTTCGGTCCATATATTTTTTTACTTCCAAATCATGTTCCTTTTTTACAACTTTTTAAATTATGCTAGGTAAGTTCGCACACAGCTGTGTTTGTATGAGTTGAGTTCACTTTCAGCATCTTTGGCAGCAAGTCACTTTCCACATCCACTGTTACAAAGTGATGGCAAAACAACACTGTGCTTATTGAACTCTTACTAATATTTTTATACTGTACCAATGACCCAGACATAGCTGGTGCTAACTCTTAAAATATAGGGCCAAACACAAATTTTGCCCCCCAATCCCCAAAATTTGCATCTAAAACTAAAGAAAACATGTCCTGAAAGGCCCTCCACACTTCGCCCCTACTGCGCATGCGCAGTGTCAAGGACGTTCCGAAATTGGCGCCATTAATCATTCTAAGTTTGGCCCTTCATCAGTTAACATCTGACTGATCTTTGTGCTTATAAATCTCAGTTTAAATGATGCCAGACACATAAATATTAGTGAAATGGTGATTCTAAGGAGGATAGAGAAGGAGGAGAGGAAAAGAATGTGTGACATAATATTATCAGGGCTGTAACTTAAAATTTTTTAATGAAATTATGTTAAGTTACCTATTTTCAAGGCAGCAGCCATTTTGTTGTCATTCTGATTATTTAGTTACACTGTTTTTTTAAGTGTTTTCCTCTCTCCCTGTCCTTTAAGTTCCCCCTTGCTATTCTCCCATGCTTTTGGCATAGTTTTTGTAATTATTATTACTAAATTTTCTTGGGAGTTTTAGCTGAATAACAGAATGAATTCTGTTCTTTCCCCATGTTTACGTCTTCACCTAGGGGTGGTTAGGCGTTGTGTTCTGCATCTACCATCTGATGTTCTGCAGTTTCTTCCCTGGAAGTCTCTGTTTTGCATCAGATAGTGTATTTTGGTAACTGATTTCGGGCCTGGGTGCCTGGAGTCTTATTTTAGTGTTTTTACACTCATTGTTTACATTTTCAACAGCCCTCTGTGTGAGGGGGGGATTTCTAAAAAATAATATCTTGATGTTATTTTAATCATAACTAGATACATTATTATTGTTCGTAAGTGTTGAATAAATTGTTTAAAATATTTTTAAAATTTTTGTCCACACTTAGGCTTGGGATCCATTGGGGCTCAACGTTACTTTTCAGAAACTTGGGCTGTTCTGAAAAAATATTTTTTCAAAATATTTTGATTTCAATTATTTTTTCTATATCAATGGATCATATTATTATTATGTATTTTGATTGCCAGGGGTTAGTGCGAGTACCAGGACTTGTTTTCTTTTCACATTGAAAGGATATTGATCAATTGTTTTAAGAGGAAGTCTTCCTCTGACTTTATTGTCATTCTATATGTGGTCAGTGTACTCGCATTAACTCCTGTTCTGTATCGTATGATTTCGATGACAATATGGGAAGCGTATGTCACGGTATGTTGTTGGGGATTTGGACACTCCGGTCCTTTCCCCGCAGGGTCACTCTACTTTATCAATTTCTATTTCAGACGATCAAGATTAGGGTGATGTATCTGTGATGTCTTCCAACAGTGTGCCTCCGTCGTCACAATTAATGAAGGGCTAGCGGAAAAGTGCTCATGTAAATACGCCAATTGCCTAAGAGGACCCTAGTAGGTTCGACGGCCTTTGACGTCCGCTAGCTCGCCCGGTGTAGCGTCCATTCACCGAATGGTTCGGCAGCCGGGTTCGTCCGTTGCGGTCTAGAAGGAATTTTGGGGTGATGCGAGCACTATAAAATTAACTTAATGCACACCCAGTGACGGCGGATCGGAGGGAGAACGCAGGAAGCCTTTTAGTCCGGTTCATAGCTCGTTCCGGTCCATCCGGACGGCAAGCGAGAGAGGCCCCTCTCTCGTTCAACAACATCTGGCCCCCAGATGTTGTGGTACAAAATGTGTCGTAAGCGGAGCATACGTCCGTCGCTCGGGACGCTCCGTTGTATAGGCAGTCCGCTGAGACTGCTAAGGCTTCCTCTTCTCGTCAGCGCACACGACCGCACCTTGGCTGCGTGACCGCCGATATATTACCAGCTTCACCGATCAAGGATTCTTCGGCGACCAGGTCACACCATCCGGTAGCCAGGGACACGAGGCCTGCAGACTCCGGACGTTCGCATAGGAAGTGTGCGGGAGTCAACGTACACGGAGCTTCCGGCGGCAATGCATCGTAAGACCGCTACTGCACAGGCCTCGGGAACGGACGTGCTTTCCTTAATAGCACAGTTTATCGCAGCATCCCAGCATCAACTGAATCTGTCGCATATATTTTATCCGACGATGCTGGGTCGGGACGCTCCGCGGAAGCGGGTACGGACGTCCGAAAGTTTCATCCGGTCCGACGGGATACCGAAAGGGATTCGGAGGATTTCGAGCTTTCCCTTTCGGAACAACATATGCTGTTGTGTATGTCATCTGACTTGGTCTTCTCCAGCTTCTTTCGTCGGACCAGAATGCTGCGATGCCAGATAAGAAACTGATAGCGTCGGTGGACTTAGAAATTTTTGGTTCGGTTCAGGGACATCGTCCCTCAGTTCCGACATAGTCCAATAATGTCACACAAACTTTTGAATTATTGAACGACGCTATATATATTATTATTTTATGCTTGCTAACCAAGCATTTCTGGTTTCTTGTTCGAAGAGTTATGGAGATGTCTTTCAAAAGTGTGCCTCTGTCGTCATAGTTAATGAAGAGTTAGCGGCAATAAGTGCTCATGGAATATGTCTATCGCCTACGGAGTGACATTCGCTAGCTCACCCGGTGTAGCGTACATTCATCGAATGGTTCGGCTGCCGGGTTCGTCCGTTGCGGTCTAGGAAGGAGATTTGGGTGATGCGAGCACTTTAATTACTTTAGTACTCACCCAGTGACGGCAGATTGAGGACAGATCGGAGGAAGCCTGTTAGTCCGGTTCCTGGCTGGTCCAGGTCCGTCCGGGCTGTGAGCGAGAGAGGTCCCTCTCTCGCCCAACAACATAGGGGACCGCATGTTGTGGTTCAGATATTTTACATTCGGAGCATATGTCCGTTGGTCGGGACGCTCCGTTATATTGACAGTTTGAGAGACTGTCTTTAATGCTTCCTCATCCTCACACCAGGGCACACGACCGCACATTGGCTACGTGACCTCGAGTATCCGATCAGTTTCGGCATTCAGTGATTCCACGGCGAATAGGTCGCGCCATCCGGTAGCCAAGGGACACGAGGCCTATACACTCCGTTCGCTCGCATATTGGTAGTATGCACGGGGGTAGCGATCACGGAGCTTCCAGCGGCAATGCATCGTAAGACCGCTTCTCCTCAGGCCTCAGTGACGGACGTGCTATCCGAGTTAGCACAGTTGTTTCGCAGCATCCCAGCAATTGACAGTTTCTCGGTCGAATCAGGAATTATCCGACGGCGCTGGGTCTGTGCGGTCCGCGGTTGCATCAGGTACGGACGACCGAACGCTTTATAGGGTCCGACAGGATGGCGAAAGGGATTCGAAAGATTTCGAGTTTTCCCTTTAGTAGTATCGGAAGATGCCTTTCATATCTTTTGGCATTATCTTCCAGTGATTATTATTTCGGACTTCATTGCTGCGATCTTGGATAAGAGACTTACAGCGTCATTGGACTCGGATTTTTCGATCGGTTCAGGGACATTGTCCCTGACTTACCGACGTAGTCCAATATTGTCATTACAACATGTGTTTTATTTTTCGACGCTATATATATATATACAAGCCTGCTACTAAGCATGATAGTTTAGTTTCTTGTCCGCGTTGCTCATTTCTGCCATTTTATCATTTATACAAATAGTTTATTTTGGCAGAGCAGGGCATACCGAGAGTTCATATGTGTCTAGACGGTGTGATTAAAAACTGCATATATTCTTTTTCGCCGTTTATGTCTTTTCCAATTTCAATGTTGGGAACGACATTATGTATAGTAGACTTAACTTAGACGCTTTATTATACGTAATCCGCCTTACTGAGGCGTTATCATTACGTCTTCAAGAAAAGATTTACGGGATATTATTCTCAATGTAATTTCTTTTGAGGGCAGTAGTTTGTTCGCGTATAACTCCGCCCTTCAGTGGCTGATTGGAGTTAGTTAGACGTGACGCAGCCCTAGCTACATCCACTCGCGTGGATAGTAAGGTTAAGAACTCTCTCAGAGTAGCTTCGTTCTCGGAGGAGCTTCTCTTCGACGGCAACTTTTCGGCAATCCATGAATTGCTCGATTTACACGTTCTCTTGTCTATCTAGTGTTACAAGAGATTCAGACTGGGGCAATCATTCGGTGGTTGACTCAGAGAGTGCCGCCGCAGTTGCCGGACCCGAGTGTGGCTGTTATGACGGTTGCCAGTCATACAGATTGGGATATAATACTGATCCCTACGGATTCGAAGTGCCAGGGTCTTTGGGTTCCGCAGTCTTTTAGCAATCAGTTTTCTTCCGCGGAATAATGTTTTTTAGGCTTGCTTTATGTCATTGCATGAACATTATTCAGAAACGCATGCCCAAATTCCTGTCCTTTAATTCGACAGTAGTGGCGTATCTCCGGAACCAGGGAGGCACTCTTTCGTTTCCGTTATTCAATTTAATGGAAAGAATCCGTCTGTTGGTTATAGTACACCACGTTCAGTTTTGGTCCGTCATATTCCGGGTCGTCTGATTGTTTTATCGGACTCCCGTTCTCTTACGGGTCGCTTGTTGCTGTCAGAATGGACTCTCAACAAACAAGTATTCAGTCAGATTTGCTATCTATGGGAGCGCCCAATGATGATTTATTTATGACACAGCTTGCTAATCAATTGCAGACGTATGTGTTGGCTTGTCCAGATCTCTGAGCTAATATTCTTAACGCTCTATTGATCTATAGGACGGAATGATAGGATACGCGTATCCTCCGGCACTGTTGTTTCAGCAGGTATTGCTAAGATAAACAACCACAATACATTTCTGTTGATAGCATCTCTATCTTCACAGAGATCATGAGTAATTTTCTCTCTTGTCTACTGTGGGTTTTAACGTGAAATCTTCCTCTATGTGAGGATCTTTTTCACTGGGTAAATCGTGTCATCTTTATCACAACCTGCAAGGTCGCAACCTTCATGTATTCCGTTGTGTGGTCCGTATTGCATTGTAAGCACTGTACTGGACGAGCTTTGGACGTGATTTCTTACTATAGGAGATCCTCTTCTTCGCTATTCTATGCAGCTAAAGTGGAGGCTCTTCCGTCGTGGTGTAGGGATCATTATGTTCATATTGTTGATCCCTCCATACTACTCATTGCTATTTTTTAGTATACTTGTTTCACAAGATCTACTGCAGCCTGTTATTATTTAGGTTATAGGTTTATGTTACCTCATACCTATGCACTCTACGATAGTTTACAATTGAGTCTTTTGTCTCTTTATCTAAGTCAGTTAGTAACTTTTTGATAAATAGACTTAGAATCTTTAGATTAAATTCCTATACGGATTTTAACTTCGGTTCTTATTTAGCTAAGTAATCATTTGAGCCTCTGGAAACAGTAGTTTTCAAATTCTGACCTTTTAGACAGTAATTCTGTTGGTTTCTCTTTTACTGTAGAGTCAGTGAGTTTCATGCACTATCGATGGATGATTTTCACTTTCATAGTTTCGGAATCAATACTTCCGTTACTATTTAGGTTGGATTGTTGCATAAGAGTTAGGCTCCTATTATCCGGAACCTATTATTTTAAGGTCCTTCCGTCTTAGTATGGGCATAGGCCTTTACTCTTTCCGGGTACAGTTTATGTATTTATAAACAGATTTCTGTTTATTACTATGGGCGTAAGCTTCTTCTGTCTTTGATGTCTAGTAGAAGGACGTTACGCTCCATTTTATTGTTAATGGATTCTATTAACTATCGGTACTGCTTATAGTATATCATTGACTTAGCAGTTGTGCTTAAGATTTCGGCTCATGAAGTAAGAGTTCTTCTACTTCTTGGGCTTACATTAATAGTGTCGCTATTATTGATTTTTGAAGGCCGCTCATTGCGCTCAGCCATCCACATTCATGAATTTTATCTCAGAAATATCGAGTCCATTTCTGGAGGCCTCTATTGTTAGGTCTATTATCTACTGCTCAGAATGTCATTCACTTAACAGTTGCTACTATAGCTAGGTAGGCGGTCTGTTTCGGCAGTGTCTCCGTTCGGCTGCCCTCTTCGCTCTGGGCTATTTGACCCAGGGCAAGAAAAAGGGGGGGGGGGGGGGGGGGGAGGGTGTTCCCTTGGGTCACCTGTTTTACTATGAAAACAAGGGGATAACTCCTCCGGAGTTAGTAATTCTGAGCTGTTATTGGGATGGTTGTTTAGTGAGAAGTTTAGGTTTTTAAAATTCATTCAAGTCTTAGTTTTTAAAGTATAGCTTTTGAATATTGCATATGTCAACGGACATGATTATGCAATCCTCAGACACTTTTAGGAGTATAAGAGTCTCTATTCTCTAGACTTACTTTATTTATTGGCTTACTTTAAAAATTATTAGTATAAGGATTATATTGGATATTAATAGAGTACATGGATGTATGAAGCTCAATTTTGGAAGGTGTTGTATCTTTCTAATTTAACATAAAATAAGAAAGATACATGTAAGGCCTATTACTTCTTTTTCCCTACAGGGGATGACTCTATTTTATTTTATTGAGCGTATTCCATTTTGCTCTATGTCCTTGGCCCTCCAGCCTTTTTACTATTCAGCTATGTCTGGGTCATTGGTACAGTATAAAAATGTTAAAAAATTTATAGTAATTTATATATTTTTTATACTTACCAATGACCCAGACGGGGATGGCCCTCCCAGGAGTTGGGAACTCTTGCCTCCCCGCTGAGTACATAGCGCTTACCAGGCACTGGTTATTAGAATGATTAATGGCGCCAATTTCGGAACGTCCTTGACACTGCGCATGCGCAGTAGGGGCGAAGTGTGGAGGGCCTTTCAGGACATGTTTTCTTTAGTTTTAGATGCAAATTTTGGGGATTGGGGGGCAAAATTTGTGTTTGGCCCTATATTTTAAGAGTTAGCACCAGCTATGTCTGGGTCATTGGTAAGTATAAAAAATATATAAATTACTATAAATTTTTTAACTTTTGCTCCGAGTTAGGTAAGGTTGTGTTGCGTTTAGGAGCATTCGTTTATCAGAGCTTATTGTAACTTTTCAGAATCTATGGCTATATTTGTTTACTGGGGCATTGTGTTCTTATCTTATTAATTTAATACTATGTTTGATAATTTTGTGTATATGTTTCCATGTTTTAGTGTTGAGGTCACTGCTATCATCTGTGCACTCTAAAATCAGTTGGGTCAAGAATTTACCCAAATTAACAGGGTTGAGTGAATAACGTGAGCAGCATAGGTATTTGGGTTCATATTCACTCAGCCCAATTGATTTGGGTTGATTTTTAACCCAACTGATTTAGAGTGTGGTATGTTGAAAACTAAGGTCAGTCCCAGTAACTCTGCCTATTGTTACTGAGATGCTATTGAGATTTCAAGTGTCCCTTTTAGGACTATCTTAAATTTGAGTTTAAATTTATTTGTGTATTTGGTGTTCATGGTCTCTTTGAGCAGCTTAGGCTATATCATAATTTCAGCATGAATGGTGTTTCTCTTTACTGGTGTTTATAAACAGTTTGGCATCACTGAATTTTTCTCGATAACTGTGTTCTTTTCATCATACTTCGTTTCCTGCAGGAACCTCAGGAAGTGGAGTGATGCTTGTTTACTGTGTTAACAAGTTCTGCTTTACTGGTAAAATAGGACCCAGAACCAATGCCAGAGGCGGAAGTCCTTTAAACTGGGCATCATAGGTATAAATGATTGGCTATACTTGACTTCATCCCTTAAGATATCACCCAAGATGCTGAAAGTGACCTTAAACACCAAAAAACTGAATAATTAGACACCATATCCCCGTAAATAAAGATATGTTTTTCCAGAATAATGCCCTCGTGAGAACCCCAGGAAGTGAAGCAGTGCTTGTTTTTTGTGGTAAACAAGGTCTGCTCTGCTGGTAAAATAGTACTTGGAACCAACTCCTAGCATGAAAGTCGTCTAACGTGGGCAGCATAGGTATAAACAATTGGCTAAATTGACTTCATCCCTATTCTGTGGTCAAGCAGGGCTCGATTTAACTGGATTAGCATAGCACTTTGCTCTCCAATTTCTGAATTTTGCTATTCAAGATTTATTAGTTTCAAGAGCTTTTGGATCAACTGCTAATCAATTTTCCAGGGTGAATAGTAAATTGCTATTCAAAGTTTTCAGATTAAATCAAGCCCTGTGGTCAAGATGGCCAAAGATGCTGAAAGTGACCTTAAACATCAATAATTTTTAAAAAAAATTCAGTGGTATTTTGTAATACTAGTATGCCACAGTTGTCATTTCATAAGGTTTCCATGGTGTGATACTGCCGGGCATTACTTATTGCAATGTTACTTCAGCTGAGCCCCTTTATTTCTTTAGCTGACTTCCGCATTCTGTTGCTAAAATTTGTAATGACGAAAGATTCACAGAGATGTATCAAAATGACACACAAAGCACAATTGCTGCCATGTTTTAACTGGTGAATCGATTTGAAATATATATCACACCAGTGATTGGGGTGTGACGATGAGCAAACAAACATGTTTATTCAGCATAATGAAAAAATGATGACCTGGTTTTGGAGGAACAGTGTGGATTGTCTCCCTTCGAGACAATCTGTAGTGTTCAGTCACAAGCTTCGTCATCTTTCTTTCAAGTCTGCACAAATCAATTCCCCAAGTTCATGTTGGGCTTCACTAAGGGAGCCTGAATTTTAACTTGATGCAGTGTGATGAAAAATCTTCTTCCGACCCACTGGTCCAAATCATGTTATTCAATATACTCTGAAATTAATTGCGTTAAAAATTAACCCAAATCAACTGGGTTGAGTGAATATGAATCCTATTGGGTACAAAATCACTCAACCCAGCTGATTTTAAGTTGACTTTCAACCCAGCTGATTTTGGAGTGTATACAGCATAATACTTAACCCTTTACCCAATGCAGACGATATCAAAATTTATTATTTTAAATATAATTTTTTTAAATTTTTCAAAAAATTTCAACAAAACCATATCATGTGATTAAATTAAGTCCCTCGGTTCATATTTGGACTCCTTGTGGAAACCAGAAATTTAACTTAGTGCACTATAAGGGAATTTCTTCAAGGATCTTCTTCGGATCCATCAGTCAGAATCTTCACATATTTGGTATATAGCAGCTCCATAAATGTCATGTTTAAGTTTGTTCAGATTAGGTTATGGGTTGAAACGATTAGCTGAACTTCATGAAAGTGACCTTAAACACCAATAAATAAATAGATGCATAATATATCTCAGTTGTATAATTTTTTGAGTCTGAATACATAGATGATTATCTATTGTTCTTTAAGTAGGTATCATAATATTATCTCATGAGTGACTGCAAGGAAACATAAATTTTCTCGAGCGAATGAAAGCCTCTCGTGAAAACTTAGATTTCCATTTTGTCACAAATGAGGAATTTCTAGTACCTAACTCACAAACAGTAAGTATTGTTTTTATTATATACATTGCATTGTATTAAGTGCAATTAAAAAACATGTTTTAATTGCACTTGTCACACCCAAACACCGAAAGCCCACAACGAAAAAGATTGACATTAATTGCGTAAAGAGCCTCTATTCCAGAGTGGTATTCCCTCATATCTATTATGGCAAGACCCCCACACCTGCAAGACACCACTACCATCACCTTACCCCCTGGACCCCCTAAAGTGAAGGGTGCTTGTTTACTGTGGTAAACAGACTCTGTTTGACTGGTAAAAAAGGAACCAATGCTTGGGATGGAAGTCCTCTAAAATGGGCAACATGGATATAAACGATTGACTAAACTTGTCTTTATATCCATGTTGTCATGATTAGCCATTGTGCAGAAATATGAAACCCTAAACACCAGTAAATTCATGAAATAATTGTGACAGGATATTAAAAATTATTTGTTACACATTTTTTGCTTCAATTCGGCTGCCGTGGACTGGTCACTTTCCCCGGGTGGGCAATATTTCCACGGACACAATAATATTAGATTCCAAACACTAATTATAGGAATCATCATCAAAGGCTAAATTAATGAAACACCGGGTACAAACTGGTTCTTCATTAATTAAACTTTTGCTGCTGATGATTTTTATTACCTGGTAAACGCTTGCGTGGACATCACTGCCCACGCGGGGATTACGACCAATCTACGGTGACTGTACTGTATCTTATACGGTGGCATATAACAAATTTTTTCTGTACAATAAAAGTGTTCCTAATTGGCAAAACTCACAAAACAATCCATATATCAGATAATGATCTCGTATTGTGTCTAAAGTTTTTTTTTAATTCAACATTTTATTCATACAAATTTATATTGTTATCGTTTATTGGAGTGTCATAGTGAACTCTCTTATAATTGAAGACCATGTGGGAACCCTTGGAAGTGAAGCAGTGCTTGTTTACTGTGGTAAACAAGTGTTGTTTTACTGGTAAAATAGGACCCAGTCACCAATGCTTGGGTGGAAGTCCTCTAAAATGGGCGACATGGGTATAAGCGATTGACTAAACTTGGTTTTATGTTTAGTCATTCGGTTTTTTTTTTAAAAATATGTGACTTAAAACCAATAAATAAACAAATAATTGAAAAAATGTTCAGGTGGAATTTTTCACTACATAGAAAGGTCCCCATGCTGCACCTATGTAGGTTAAATGGCCTGTGTTCACTATTTAGCCTACTAGCTAACTATTTGACTGAACCCTTTGAACCCTGATGGTTTCTTCTATGTCAGTTCAATGGCAGCAGTTGAAGAGGCCATATTATTTGGGGTCAGACCAATTAATATTTTCAATGTGCAGCCATAGGGCTGCACATTGAAAATATTGATTGGTCTATACCACACATTTACCTTGTAGCCATCCCACTAAATGACATTATGACGTAGCTTGTGACCCGGCCAGAAAAGGCCTCTGGGATTAAAACCATACACATTTGCTTTTGTTCGAATCTGTAGTCAATATTAGGAATCAGTTCCAGTGTAAAAGTAGAAAACATCCTCAAGACTGTGTCCTTATAGGCCGCAACAGGGTTGTAGCACTTGGACAAGTTCTGTCTTCTCTCATTTTGGGTTGTCTTACGTGTGTTGTGCCTCAGTCAGATTACATGGGGGGTATTCTCATTTAAGTAAGACATTCTTAGTGAGTCAGCTGGAGGAGGTTTAGGGGCATCTTAAATCTGAGTTATCCGCCCTTTGAGTATTGTCTGTTCATTCGAAATATCCTATCATATTCATAATATTATAATAGCTGTGTGGATTTTACAAAACTTGACCCAACAGTGAAGGACAGAGGAATGGTGTCTTGTGCAGCACCATCAAGTCCACTGACAAAGGTGAAGGTCATATGATTATGAATAACTTTATAAGAAATGGGTAGATTTTGATGCAAGTTCACAAAAGTACGAAGAAAATATGTGTAGCGTGACACCACCAACAACTATCTGTCCATCATTCTGTTTGTCTATTTGTCAGCTTTCTGGAAAATTGTCTTAATGAGAACTCCATCATAATGGCTGGTGGATTTTACCGTAACACCACACAAGCCAGTGACAAAGGAAAGGTGTGTTACGCATCAACATCAGATCCAAAGGACAAAAGGTCAAGATCACATAATTATGAAAACTCAAATCTTATTGAATTCCAAAGTTTACAGAATATTTTCGCATCGGTTGCATATCTGCCCAAGTCAATATTATTTCCTGAGAGTTATTCACTTTTGAGCAACTGATTCAACACAAGTTATTTTATTTTAGAAAATAGACACATAGGGCATGAGTTGGGGGTATCAGTGGGCTAGCTGTCAGTTTGTTTCATTTCCTTAAGGTCCCACTAGGATATATTTGCTTAGCTCGGTGCTGCTATGGAAAGACAAAAAAAATATCTATATAAAGGTTTTGGATACTTCTATTATGTACTAATTGAATGTAAACTTAATGAATTCTTATTATAATCTTTCATGATATTTATTTAGTTATATATATACTTGATATTGAGGTACACACACACATACACATATACACACATATATTCACACACACACATACACACACCACACCACACACACACAAACATCCCCACCACACACATACTCACCCCAACATACAAATGTAATATAATATATTATAATTATACAGTTCTAAATTATTATTATATAATAAACTAGAGGACAGATATTTTCCTGTTGACAGGTGTACCTACATGATGTCTCTACAGGAAGGATATCTGCCATTTATTTTATTTACTTAGTAATTTAATTACTGTCTAATAATACTTTAAACACCCCTCCCTCCCTCCCTCTCCAATGCATGATTGATGTGGTAGGGATTAACTCTTTGAATCCCCCGCGGGAACCCCGGGAAGTAAAGCGGTGCTTGTTGACAGTGGTAAACAAGCTCTGTTTCACTGGTAAAATAGAACCCAGTCACTAATGCTTGGGTACACATCATCTAAAATAGGCAATGTGTATAAACGATTGACTGACCTTGCCTTTATTTCCATGTTGTGGTCATGATTAGCCATTGTACAGAAGTATGTGACCTTAAACACCAATAAATAAATAAATCTTAACTCTTTGAATGCTGCTGGTGGATATTCCTGCCCAGCACAGGGTTTCTTTTGTCACCGAAATAAGTATAATTTGGACACATATGATAAATGATAAATTTTCACCCTGAAAATTGAATGGATTTTTCACCAAGGATTTCTTATTTTACATTTGGATTAATTTTTCATCAAATCTTGTCACAGCAGCTGCACAGCAGTCATGACCAGATTTGATGAAAAATATCTTGAAAATACTCAGTGGGTCGAGGGGTGGGGGTGGGGGGTGCAAAAAAAATGCCAGGATACAAGATCTGGGTGGGTGGGTCCGAGCCCCAAAGTGCAGTTTTTGCCAGTGTTATACAATTTTTTGCAAAATATCATTTTACAGACAACTAATTACAACCAAAGTGAATTCAAGTGCTTAGATTCATAACTTAGAACAGAATAGAGCATTGATAATGTGTTGGGGGCTCCATGTTAGAATTTTTTCCCTCGTGTTTTACACTTCGTTAGGGGGATGGGTCCTGTTCTGGGTCTGTCAAAAATTTGCAAAACAAAAAAATAATCCCCAGCTATTTGGTCATGATTTTCACTCCTTTATATTTCTACTGAGGCAGTCTGCCTCTTATTAGTGCTTTGTAGCTCCTATTATTTGATTTTTCTGTAAGCCTCAGGGTGCCTCAGGCCATTGGTCTCGTGTGCTTCCATGTACGGAATAATTGGAAAGACTGATAGAATGAAAATCTTGATTGTGGAAAACTTGTATAATTTCAAGGTAAATATGATTCTAGTGACACTAACATAAAACAATAAATAAGAGGCATTTCATCTCAGATAAGCCAGCCTGGCATGGGTCAAAGAACTTCAGTATTAGGTCTTTCTCAGACCAGTTGTACAAACTAAACATTTAACCGAAAAGAAATGAAATGAAAAACAACTATTTTTTGTGGATACTTGAAGATGTCCAGGTGGGAACAATATATTGTGTTGCTTAGAACATGAATGGGTGTATATCTGCAATTCATTTGGTTGAGGCGGGTTCCAGTGGTTACCTGGGGGTCTGATGCTGCATTTCCCTTGTGGCTTTATATGCAGAGAGATTGTTTTGGGGGCCATCTATGGCTAGGGATGCCATGGATGCCCAAGAGCAGGGCTGGGATATCGGACAAGTTGGGTTGCTGCACCTTTCAACCTTTCATGTTTGGGAAAAGTTTTTTGTTTTTTTTTGATTTAGGTAATTTGAATACTTCGTTAAACAGAATTTATAAATTGGGGGTTGGTCCCCAATTGTCTTTGAGGAAAAACTGTGCGGGAGGGGTGGGTGTCCAAGACATGACTGGCAAAAAATTGGCATTCCGGAGGTGGTGGGTCACAAAAATTGAAAATGTAAAAATTTCCACCTTGTATCCATAATGTTTTGCCTGCTACCCCACCCCCCCCCCCCCCCCGGGTGGGTTCAAAATTAAAACCTTTGCATGGCTAACTATAGGCTTCTTGGAAGGTGTGCTCATCGTGTACACATTCTCTGGAAGCCTCTATAATCAATTAGAATTAGGACTGTGGTCCCCTTCAGTTTCTACACAACTTATGTCTTTATTTATTGGGGTTTAACGACACTTTCAACAGCCAGGATCACCTCGTCTCGGACAGTTTTACGGGTGGAGGAATCTGGAGTACCCAGAGAGAACCACCGAGCAACGGCGAGCAACTGTCAAGAGTCCCCAACGTTCTAACTCCAAACAAACAGGGTAAGAATGGGTTGAAGACGATGCACCATTGACGTGCAGCACGCCTTGGTATACAACGCCACCTTACCCCCACGCGGGCAATTGGGATTAAGCGTCTTGATCAAGGACAGAGTTGTTGGGAGTCTTCTACACCACTTGGAGCGTGTAGAAGACTATTGGGAGTAAATAACCCACCATTCATTTTTTTCATGCCAAACTGCAGCAGACAAATATGCCTCGATGCAACTCGCGGAGAGTGATGACTCACCCTCTTCTGGTCTACGTAAGGTTAGGGGGATTAATGGGGCATAGACCCGCTCAGTCCACGCCGGGGTGCGGTGGCGGCTGATTACGACAATTAAAAAATAGTTGTACCGTATGTGGTATTCATCTTCCTTTTGAGGTATACACTAAAATTTGTCCACGAGAAGTTTTAAAAACAATATTTTCAGTTCTGGGAGGGTAAAGATTTCTGGCCCCGCCCAATTTTTAAGTTTCCGACCAATAAACCGATTTAAATTAGAGTTGGAGCCCGTCATAAATGGGCGACGTGTACTTCAATTATGTTAAAGAAATATCCAGGTTAAGTAAGATGTAAGATCCCCGCGACAAATAGAATAATAGTTTCAAATGGCCTTCTTTTCCAAACCTATACAGCACAAGCGATTGATTCTTGGTACTACCCCCCCCCCCCCCCCCCCCCTTCGGAGGAGCCTAATCAGAACGAGAAAGAAAACCCGATTGTCTTTATTTTGTGCCCCCCCCCCCCCCCTCCCCTTATGAGGTTCCGTCAGTTTAAAACTCGGTAATGGGCGAAAGCATTATTTAAAAAGTCTTCTAGAAAATAACCTTTTCAAAATCTAACATACGGTACGACCGCCGTTGACTGGTCACTTCCACGCGAAGGCAATATTTCCGCGGACGCAATAATATTAGATTCCAAACACTAATTATAGGAATAATCATCAAAAATTAAATTAATGAAGCACCGGGTGCAACCCTTAGCTTCATTAATTAAAATTTTGCTGATGATCATTTTTATTTCCCGGTAAACGCATGCGTGGGCATCACTGCCCACGCATGGATTACGACCAATCCCCGGCGACTGTACTGTATTGGATGTATGCTACACTCTAAAATCAATTGGGTTAAAAATCAACCCAAATCAACCGGGTTGAGGGAATATAAACAGAGTTTGGTTCATATTCACTGAACCCGTTGATTTGGGTTAATTTTAACCCAACTGATTTTAAAGTGTACAAGCATATAAAAGGTTTTGAACCACCGAATACATTTCGATGTAAATGACAAAGCTAAATCATTTATTGACAAATGGGTGATTGCTACCAGGCTCAAGTCTGAATTCCCCGATATCCAGACTGCCTTCAGAACCGGGGGCCGCGAATTTGTCGTTCCCGGGTTGAAACCCAACATGTGTGTTCAACGTGGGACTCAGTTGACCGAAGACTTCCCTTGCATTTGTTACGGGTTTTTTTTTTCATGGGATTAGAAATATTATCGAAGTGAAAACGCCGTTCAGTGTTAACCTTTTCAACACGGTGTGCGTAAATTTTGGTGTGAAGAAAAAATTGGTAGTGAACTAGAAAGCGATACAAAGAGGAGAAAATCCGAAGCGAGGTTCGGTAATAATTTAATTCAACAGCTCGACAGAGCTGTTGGATTAAATTATTACTGAACCTCCCAATAAACAACAAATGGTTTTGGCCATTTCGCCGTTGACAGCATTGACTGAGATGATACCTTCCAGGGCGCCAGCGTTGAAAGAGTTAAACTTACTAATCACGTACATCTATCTTACTATTCACACAATCTTTGTATTAAACTCACTATTCACCGTACATGCACTGAACTTCACACAATCTTTGTAAACTCATTTTGTAAAATGCGTTTGTTATTACCTAAATTTCAAATTATTGTGTCTGTTGACCATAGTTGTTTTGATAAAAATAGTTTATTAAAGGTTAACAGAAAGACGGACGTTATTGTTATTTTTCATTTTTTGGGGTGTGGTTGGAAGGTAATGCTCGGCGTTGATGAGTTCTCCGATAGCTCGTAACTCGGGCCCTGTAAAACGTTAGGCAGACGATATATCGTCTTGCATTCACAAGTGGAACATATCTGATGTTTCCTCTTCCACAGAGCGGGTTCACTGACCTCAACAAAAGAGAATGCCCTGTAAATTTGCTTTGTAACGCGTTAATACATTACTCATCAAAGCTATTACCGTTAGGTATTTACCGTTAGGTATTACGCAACTATTACCGTTAGGTATTTACCGTTAGGTATTACGCAACTATTACCGTTAGGTATTACGCAACAAAGTGTTACGCAAGAAATCAATTACGCAACAAAGTGTTACGCAAGAAATCAATTACGCAACAAAGTGTTACGCAAGAAACCTATTACGCAACAAAGTATTACACAACGAAGTGTTACGCAACAAAGTATTACACAACAAAGTGTTACGCAACAAAGTGTTACGCGACACAGTGACACAGTAATCTATTGAACACTTGAAATGTGTTGGTTTATTTTGCTTCACGCTCCGTCTGTCTGCTGTAATTTTTAAAGGGATATAATTGGAAAGAGAAATAACACGTAGGATTTCTGAATATATGTATTTTATTCAAGTGCCAGCTCTACATTTTCAAATTAATGAATTGAAAAATACATTTATAAATAAATTTTACATATTCTTCAACCCTGTATTCAGAGGGGCATATACAGGGAGGGGAATTACTTACAAATGGCTGATTTTCCACATACAAAATGCAGTCGAACTCCTCGCGATTGTCCTCGTACTTTAACTGGTAGAGTGCTGGAAGCCCATTTTGGGCTTCTTCTACCGGTACCCACAATTTAAAGGCTTCATATTCTGTGGATGGGTTTCATTTTACCTTTGAAGTGATATTTTATTTGTTACGATTTGCCTTGTTAAATTTATGGGAGAGTGCCAGACACTCTCCCATAAATTGTAACAAGGCAAAGATGCTCAAACAATTCTAATGACCAAAAATAATTTAGCACTCTACCAGTTAAAACTTCCATACTGGGCTATCCCATCAAGGTTTAAGGCTACATTTGGTGATATGTTCACCGTTCATACAGCTTGTCTTATACACAACACTCTTCCCCCAAAAGGGGTGGGCAATTCATAAAACGCAAAACAAAAAACACGTGGGTGAGGGTGGGGTATAGGTATATGTGGCACCCAGGTCACACATCAACAGTGTGGAGGTGGGATTTGGCAAGCAATGCAGAGTTTTGTTTACAACTCTTACATATCTTTACCTCATGGTGGGAGAGAAAAGAATGCAGGCAATTAAATACTCGTGCAAAATGCAGGTAGAAATGCGCATTTAACATTTGATGTTATATACAAAAGTTGGATTCAGTTCACACTTACTCGAAAGTCGGCGATAAGCTGTGGATTGCCAACTGTTTGAGGGCGAGGTGCAGTTAGTGGATCTGAATGACATGGATAGGTGCCCAATGCTCTGAAATTATAGAATGGTTGCGCTTGCAAATCCAATTTGGAACGAGTATACACCCTTTTGATTTCAAGTCGGGGTGAGGTTGGAAGGCTGACTACCGAGCGCATCCTCAAGTCTATGCTGTTAAGACGGAATTCTCTACAACAGAGATGGATTGGAGGAAGAGTTTGAATACAGGAAGAACTTTAGTCTAATTTTATGGGGAGGGATGCTATAGAGATATGGTAAATCATGCATCTTCGCTGGGTATATACTTGACAACCTTGCAGGAAAGTCGGAGGATGGAAGTACGCGGAACAATTAAGGGCGAGCTGAAACAATGGAAACAGGCGTGGAGGGTGTTTACAGAGAGATATATGTAGGATCAACCTTTGTCTTCAGGGAAGTAGGAATGATGTTTGAGGAAGCAGTAAAGCTGAGGAATTCCTACAAGATACTCGAGAAATGATGCCGTTCGGGGATGGAGATAACTCATTTATGGACTACTGAGATTGGGAGGCGGATTTGTTCTTAATTCTAAAAGCATTATATAAAGATGTACAGAGTGAACTTAGCCCGGGTAACATAACAAAACGTGTGTCTATGGAGATATGCCTAAAACAGGGGTGTACTCTTTCGCCAATTCTTTTTGCATTGTATATCAAAGGTTTAGGGGATGAACTTACTGCATAGCGACGAGGGGATTGCAGTTGGGGGCTTAAGATCCCAGGGCTATTTTTTGCAGACGATATGGTGCTAGTGTCAGAAAGCGAAGAGGGGCTAGTGAAAATGCTGGGAAATAAGGGAGCAAATGGAGGCTCGAACTTAATGAAAGAAAGAGCAAAGTTATACCTGTTGGCCGCAAAGTGGACCCCACTCGAAGGTGGAGAGTGGGGGTGTTCTGTATTCAGGAAGATAGCAGCAAACTTCTAGTGTAGGACAGACAGGTAAATATAAGCATCACAGGAAGAGGCATCTACCGAAATCACAATTGATTCCGAAGGGGAGGCGAATCCTCAATAAAATGAAACTTTTTGGAAGAAACAACAAGGTTTTCGTGGGAAAAACCACTTGGGGAAATGGTGGGTCTGCCAAGTATATCATATGGTACGGAAATGATACCCTTAAATCAGACGTCTGTAAAGAGCTTGGATACTCTGCAGAACAATGCAGGCCGATGGATAACGGGGCAGAGTAATGCCGCAGCACTAGAAGTAATCAGGGGTGATCTGGGGTGGATGAGGATCAAGGACAGGATAGACTTATTGAAACTGGATTATCTTAATTATTTGGTAAATCTCCCCGACAGCCTATGGTGTTAAGTTCCATAGAATTTTCAACTCAAATATCAAGACAGGGTGGATGGTCAAAGTGAGGGAGCTTATTGAGAACTACTCATTGGAGATTTCGGAACTAGATGTTGGGGCAAACCAGGGTAAAAAAAAATCGCCAGAGAAAGAGTCATGGAGATGGTAACCTTAATTGGCGAGAGGGGTCAAACCAAAGAGGTCTTTTTTGGCCTGCGTGGTAAAGAGAAGTCTGGTTTTGAAGAGTACCTTGGTGACACCTGGGGGGGGGGGGGGGGGGGGGGGGGGGGGGGTCTCACTGTTCAAGCTGAGGTCGCGGTCCCTGGAGCTGAGGGAAAAAATGGTAAAAACAGTGAAAAGGAGTGTCAGATGTGTAATTTGGGCGTTGTGGAGAACCTGGAACACTTTCTTCTAGAATGCCCGAAATACTAGTCTAAAAGAATTCGATTCGCTGGGAGCATAATGGGGAAGTGGGATGGGAGAATGAGGGACAGGTGGTTAGTGGGAGACTCAAAAGAGAGGGTTAATATGCTAATCGGACAGATTGGGGCAAGGGATGTCATCAAGCACTTCGTCTCCCGAGTGTTGGGGGAGAGAAGAAGCGTGGGAATAGGGAGGCAGAAGGTAGTACAAGGATAACAAAGGCCTTCTTACACAAGGACCGCGATAAATCAGCGGCCAGCCAAAGTGTATTAATGCAGGCAAGACCGCGATGAATCAGCGGCCGGCCAAAGTGTATTAATGTAGGCAATCAGTGGGGCTTTTAAAGGGAAAATGGATGTTGATAGAGTGTGACTGAATAAATCCATTGCAATTCTCCACAAAGACTTGTAGTAATGGGCAGAGCCCCCTCTCCCGAAACTGAAAAATAACTAGCTACGATCAGCAGGCATATTGATGTTGGAAAAAATTATTTTGAGTTTAAGCCTTTTCCTAACCTAACGGCCAGTGCTTCATTGTGGAAACTAGCACACAATGCCACCTGGGCAATCAGGATTAAGTGCCTTACCAAAGGACACCCACCACGCAGTTACTTCTGGTGGGATCGAACAGAGGTCCTTTCGGTTTCAGTAACCACCGAGATATCGCGCTGTTTTTTTACCATGCCATGTTATAATAGGTATAAAGACACGTTTGGCAAATCGTTTATACATATGCTGCCCCATTAAAAGGACATATGTCCCAGGCGTTGGTTCCGGGTTGACCGCAGTAAGCACTGCCCCCCCCCCCCCCCCCCCCCCAGGAGAGGTTGAAACGAGGACATCAATCCAATAAAACAACATGATTTTATTTACGACAGTAATCTGGCAACGCTCAATATCCCGGAGCCATCCAAGGGCAAGTTGGTGACAGCAATCTATTTCTTAAGTAAAAAGGTCAGTATTTCTAAAGTAAAAAGGCCAGTAGCCTATTCGTTTCATCAGATACCTTATTTGAATTGGAGAAGGGTTTCAGAGAAATACTTTTATGGATCGTATTTTTCCCGTTGATAATTGAGTGACACTTGAAGTTTGTAATTGGAGTGTGTACGGTTAGGAATTCTCCGAAAGACGGACTATTTGGGTACTCGAAAATGGGAGGTGAAAGATTCGACTGGTAACAAACGCACACATTTTCTGCAAGCGGGTGGGGTTATATATATGACAGTATTGATCTCAGAGGTCACTCAGTCCGAAAAGAAGTGTGAGACTAGTAAAACATAGCGGGGTGAGGGGAGCAACTGAAGTATAAATGGTTGAACTCACCCATCTCAGAGAGGCGTAGGCTCGTAAGACAACTCTGACGTCTCAACAGGCTAGCAGTTAATGACGCCAGCATGGGAACAAAATCCCGTTCCCTTAGGTCAAGGGTGGTTTGGACGGGTCTAATTACTGCAATCATTTACTTGAAAACTTCCAACAATTATGTTATCAAGATGTCGGAGTTTGTAGGGGTTCGATGGGTAGGGCCGGGTTCACAACGCTAATTTCCTGGAAGGCACATTGGGATCGGTCGACATTAGTATGGAAACCTGCATTTGTCCCACCCGCCCTAATCCTCAGTGCCTCCCCCAACATTCTTGAAGCGAGGTACCGAGACGAACCTGTACAATGTTTCACATCCTGCCATCCCGTCTTACCTGTAGAGTCTGGTTACTTAGTACTTAGCTGTATTGTATTGCCCAAACGATCAAGTGGGAGTTGTTTGACCATTCGCCAACAATCCTTACCAGTTCTTCACTAATCACCCCATTGTGTCAAGTGAAAAGTTTTGGGAACGAAGATCAGCTTCTCGAATCCACAGACTCAACAATCCTAGAGAGGACTCATGACCTATGCGAAATGAGTGTGCAAAGGTCTACCCTCTTTCTTCATCTAGTGTTGTTCTCCAAAACGACAGAAGCCCAAACTTTACAAAATAACATGCTCTAGTATTTATTTGGGTTTTGACACTTTCAACAGCCAAGGTCATAGCGTGTCGGAGGTTTACAGGTGAAGGAAGCCACTAGTTTATGCCTGTGCTGCTCACGGTAGAGGGTTCCGACCACAGGCATGGGTAACCCGATCATAACCCGGTGCAACAAAAGGTATCTCTGTAAACATGCACTGCCTCAATTTCGAAGGTGACGAAACGATACAACTGTTTGCAATGCTCTCTTATAAATAACGGCGTTAGGAAAAATGCTGGTAATTCGGGAAGGGCTTGAGCCGACAGCAATAGAGGCAGGACATAACCATACTGTTATGTATGCAAGCCTTGGTTGTGTCCGTGTAAAGTTGGAATGATGGGACCGGGTAAATCTCAGAAGCACTTAAGTATTGATGGAAGGTGACAGTGCTGAGATACAGTTGAGAACAAAACTCACTTGAACGAGAGGAGCGATGAAATCAGTTTCAAGCTTGAGCTTCTGGATTCTACAAGAAAATCGAAATATGAAACAGACCTCGCTTCGCTGCTGGCGAGTTAGGGCGTGTGAGGAGCATGCGGCCAGGAACTGTAAGGTCAGACGAGCCACTCACCTCCAACGAAGAGTTGTTGCCCCGGACATATGATGCTCACCATTTTTCAAACAGTCTGGGAGACACTGGTGAAAATACGAGTAGGGTTGTGCTTTCAAAATTTCTCGGCAAGCGTGTGCACAAGGTTTGAAAAGAGGTGGACAGCAATGCATATACACTCTAAAATCAGTTTGGATAAAACCAACCTCGTCAACTGAGTTGAGGTGAATGTAAACCCGAAATTCCGAATGGGCTGATAATCACTCAACCTAGTTGATGAGGATTAATTTTTAACTCAACATATTTTTAGTGTAGGAGTGAGTATTGGGAACAGTTTCAAAGGGGTTGTGTTCGGGGTATCCATACCGCTCTACAGATTGTACCCAATCTTACTTTTCTGGTTGGAGTGGTTTGTTGACAATATGGACTGCGCTGTGTAAAACAGGAGCGCATCCTCAGTTCTTCACTGGTAAATTAGAACTACCTACCGAAATTTGGCTTGTTGCTAGTTGGGAGATTGGAGTGCGAGACTAGGTACACACGGTATAACAGAGGAAAAAGGATGGTGACCGGAAATTCAAGCGGGATAGAGCATTTGGAACGGCTTCAAGCAAAGGATGTAAAAAAAAAAAACCCACACTACACAATATACCCAGCTCTTACTTTTCTTGTTAGCGTGGGCTGGAGGCAATGTGGGATGCGTGGTATAAAACGCACATCCGCAAATCTCTCCAGGTGAATCAGAATCAAAAAATATTTTCAACCCGGTAAGCATAAACAATTGCGTAAAAGATATTTCGACGGTCCGTTAGCAAACAACCAATTATGGAAGATTATCATTAAATTAATCCAGAGCTGTTCGCTTTAGTTATTACCAAACCTCCCTACAAAAACAATATGGATTCGCCCAATCGCTATACCAGTATGGGGTAGGTACTGCAATTCCAATTAACCCCCTGCACACTGATGTCAAAATACCAAAATTTCAAGTAGCCATTATTCCTATAATGCTATTAGAAATTTAATCAATTCAGTCTTGTTTGACAGAGCTCAATGAGCTCTGTCAAACAAGACTGAATTGATTAAATTTCTAGTTGCATCATGGGGAAAATTAACAACCTGAAATTTTGAGATTTTTACATCAGTGTGTAGGGGGTTAAAGAACTCAAGGCTCCAAGTGTTAAATTGTTGCTAGTGGGATGGTTGGAGATGAAAAACAATGGTGGCGACTTCTTTGCAAATATATTGCAATTGTTGGGAAAAGGAAGTTGGCGGGGATAATGCAGGTCAAGATAAGGCACAACCCGCCTTACATGGGGTGAAGGAAAATGCAACCTGTTCTGGGCACTAGCAACGTTCGCAGAGAAGTTTGGTTAGAGAGTTATACAAAATAACAGCAGAGAGAGGGCAACAAGAAAGACTCCACTGCAGGTACGGAAAATGCAGGGACGGAATAGCACAATGTATTCATTTGTGTTTAAGGTCAAGTTCATCATTTAGGGCTATCTATTAACCACAACACAAGAATGAGGTCAAGTTGAACCAATCGTTTATATCTAAGTGGCTCACTTTAGAAGACTTTAGCATTGCAGATGGCACCTCGTTTCACTCAATGGACGATAGTTAACTAACTGATGTTTGTCACGTTCAATACTCATTGCTGCATCATAACCACAACATAAGTATAGTCAAGTTTAGCCCCTTTATGCCTTTGTAGCCATCTTTCACCCAGGCGTTGGTTACAAAAACTAACTCCCCGAAGGCAAGCTGGAGGTCAGCTAAGATGTAGAATAATGCAGAGGACATCCACAACACGGGGATGTCCACCTTGAGGGAAAGATGGAGAAGTATGACCAGAGGGCTCCGGGCTTCTGAATTCAGCTTTATTTTGGGGGAAATATTTTCTTACTTAAATATGTTGGAAGGGTGCGTGTGTGCTCAGAGAGAAGGAAGGAACGAAGGAAAGACAGTAGAGAAGTAAAGTAGCAAGTTCGGCGACGCTACCGGGTCCACCTAAATTTGCCATACAAGAAAGTTTCCGAAATGCGTAACACAGATTTTTTTCCTTTCTCTGGTATACATATATGTCACGACTTCTTAGCCCTGGCTGGCCTTATGGGTCCAGGAATCCACTCGTTTATAACTCCAGGCCCATCAGACCCCCACAGGGTTCATGCATTCGCACCTCTGACTTCAGAGTGTGAACACCTCAATAATAACATGGGAGCACTGAAATTACCGGCAAAACTACAGAACACCATTTCAGCTCTGAACGTCTCTCGTCCCATCACCTGGACTATCCAGAAGGGCAAGAGCGTCTATCTGACAGTTGAATTCGCCACAGACGAGAAGATCACACCACCCGAAGGGTAAAGGTAGTACCTTTAGTGAGAGGATTCCCTCTCCCACTGGTCCTCACCCAAAGGGGTCTGGAGGCTCTGAAAAGAGAAGGAAATCGAGAAGTAAGAGCTCGTACAACAAGCGGAGGAGGGATGCCCGACGCTTGGAGGCATTTTTGGAGAAGAAGAAAGAGAACGGTGAGGATATCAAAGAGCCAGAGGCGCCCACCACTTCCCCTCTCACAGACAGCCCCATCCTATTGCCGGCTCCCCAGCCGGTGTTGTCGGATGTGGAAGAGTCTGTGGAGACAGATGTGGAAAAGGAAGCTGCCCTCTCGCCTCTTCCTGATCCCCACTAGTCTCTTCCTTCGGAACCAAAATGCCAGGACGCGGACAACTGGCTGGAGAATAGCATAAGGAAAACTAGATACAAGGGGACATTCACAGGCAAGAGATGGACAGGAAATACCAACTATTCCTCCAACAAGTTGAAGAAACCAGACAACTAATAGACGCCCTACCACAGAAAGAGACTTAGCCATCACTCACAACCACTCCAGACTCGGCCAGGACCAGACCTTACAAGCCTCATCAATCACCATCAGGCAGCCCACCAACAACGCCAACTGCCACGGTCTCTCCTTCCAAACCCCCACCACTGAAGAAGAAGCAAAGAAGACGTAAGCAACGATAATTACCCACAACTTCTCCTTTACCACGGTCAGACATAACAAAATTCTACAGCTAAAGAGGGTCGAAAGGAACTTGCCCCAAACCATCCATGCGTGCCTTCAGCACGCAAAAACCATTTGATTCGATGTTCTGCTGGGGCGCGCCTGTTCAGAAGCACCCGATCTTTGTTCTCACGACCAAGATCACAGTGAGAATTCTTAAGAGGTGAGGAGCAAGACAGAAACATAGGCCCCAAGGAGCCTTAATCGCTCACCGGCCAAAGTGGTTCAAACAAGTATTTGGGGGTCACATTCAGTTAGACATGGTTCATCAACACTACAAAGGAATGAAGTCATGAGAGACAAATTTTATGGAACTAGGGAGATGGCTTGAACAAATTTGAATCTTACCCCCCTAAGGATGCTGCATGCCAAATATCAAAAGCATTCATCTGCTGGATCTTTAGAAGATTTTTAAAGAAAATTCCTCATTTTGAACTAAGTTATCATTCGGGCTCACACAGTGAGCCCAAAATTGAACCCAAGGACTTGGCTTGAACAAACCTGAATCTCACTCCCTAAGGATGCTACACACCACATATCAAAACATTCCGACTGCTGGATCTGAAGAAGATTTTTAAAGAAAATTCCTCATTTTGAACTAAGTTATAATTTGGGCTACCACAGTGAGCCCAAATATGAACCCAGGGACTTGGCTTGAACAAACTTGAATCTCACCCCCCTAAGCATGCTGCATACCCAATGTCAAAAGATTCTGCCTGCTGGATCTTGAGAAGATTTTTAAAGAAATTTGCCTGAAATGCACTAAGTTCAATTTGGGCTCCTATACTGAGCCCAAATATAAACCCAGGGTGCCGATTTGAACAAACTTGAATCAGATCCACCCCACAATGTTGCATACCAAATATCAAAATATTCTGCCTGCTAGATCTGGAGAAGATTTTTTAAGAAATTTGCCTGAAATGCACTAAGTTCGAATTTGGGCTTCTATAGTGAGCCCAAATATGAATCCAGGGGGCCGATTTGAACAAACTTGAATCAGACCCATACCAAGATGCTGCATACCAAGTATCAAAAGATTCTGCCCACTGGTTCTGGAGAAGATTTTTTAATAATTTTTCTATAATTCATAGGGTGCTATCAGAGTTATGCCCCATACAGAGCCCCCAAAGGACGTGGCCATTTCATTTGAACAAACTTGAACTGACATATGGTAATGAACATCCATACCAAGTTTCGAGCAAATCGACCTAGCGGTTTCAGAGGTGACATTTGAAAAATGTTCACACGACGGACGGACGACGGGCGATGGACGGCAAGTGATCAGTTTAGCTCCCTTCCGTGAGCTAAAAAACAGTCACTAGTAACGCATCTCAAAGAAGAAGCTGTTACAATGGCTACACAATCCGTCTTCCACAACAAGTAAACTAAGAGTTTGACCAACAACACCAAACAGAGATCCAAAATACATATATTTTGTTAGGATTGTTATGAGGTATTGTGGGTTTGGATGGGAGGGTCCATATGGCTGAGCATACAGCATTCCGCGAATTAATGTAAATTAGTAGGAGATCCAGGCAAGAGATATGGAGACCAAAGGGCGATGTGTGGCTGCATTGGTGATGGATGCGGTTAGAGCCGACCTTAAAGATTACCTCTCTGCACTAAGAAAGACTGTGGAACCCCTCTTTGCCGAGATATGGCTGGAGAACAATGCAATTTGAGATCAAGGATCGAGTAGATACATAACCACACTCAATAACTGAAGCTGAAGCTGGGGAGGTACTAGCAGATACGAATAGGAATTATGTCACAACTCTTAAGTTGTGTGGAGAGGTTGGTACACAACTGTGGTTTGACAGGCCCTATACTGGTAAATCAGAACTTGTTTACTACATGTAGATCCCATGCACAGCTTGACAGGTCCTATACTAGTAAATCATAACTTGTTTACTACATGTAGATCCCATACATGGTTTGACAGACCCTATACTAGTAAATCAGAACTTGTTTACTACATGTAGATCCCATGCATGGTTTGACAGGCCCTATACTAGTAAATCAGAACTTGTTTACTACATGTAGATCCCATACATGGTTTGACAGACCCTATACTAGTAAATCAGAACTTGTTTACTACATGTAGATCCCATACATGGTTTGACAGACCCTATACTAGTAAATCAGAACTTGTTTACTACATGTAGATCCCATGCACAGCTTGACAGGTCCTATACTAGTAAATCATAACTTGTTTACTACATGTAGATCCCATACATGGTTTGACAGACCCTATACTAGTAAATCAGAACTTGTTTACTACATGTAGATCCCATGCATGGTTTGACAGACCCTATACTAGTAAATCAGAACTTGTTTACTACATGTAGATCACATGCATGCGTGGTTTGACAGGCCCTATACTAGTAAATCAGAACTTGTTTATTACATGCAGATCCCATGCATGAGTCCATGTGTTTTGACGATTTAAGAGAGGACAGGGTGTAAGTAAGTTACCAACCTTGCTGTCAGTATTTCATGAATTTAAACAACCTTTGTCTTGTGCTGTTACTCAACGCACTTGATAGGTTGTTCATATTCATTGAAATACCTCCAGCTCAATTGGAATCTAATAGGCCAAACAAAATTAAATAATTGATTCTCAGGCATTTCTTTTAAAATGAATGAGGGAGGCGGTTTTTATTTTTATTTTGTATTTCTGATGGAATGGACGCCTATGGCTAAAATCCAATTGTGAGAACCTGCAATTAAATATTTGAGCTTCTATGTTGATTTCACTGATAGTTTTTTTTTGTAACAGCGATCACACAACACAAAATCGAAATAGAACAACTAAAATGGAATTAAAAAAAAATAAGGAGTTTTTTAACTGATTGAGTGCTAGAAGCTACAATCAGGCCTTTCCATAAATGAGGGTACAAGTGCAAAACTGGATACTCAAGGAATACATGTGGGTGATATTCAGACTAGAGTCCTACGAATCGAAAATATTCAGAGTTGATCAAATTTTGAATCAAAGCATCGAATCATGCCAGGTATTCGAAATCAAACCAAACTCACAATCAGACTGAAGTTAAAGGGCAACTGTTTATTAGTGAATGATGGCGTATTGGAGCGACAGAATCGTATTTATTTCGCTATAGGTTAATGCATCACTCGGAATTCTGGCCCTTATTTGCAGGTTGATTCAGAGGTTGGGAAGTAGGCCCAGTGCAAAATTCGGTTGGGTTCTTCCAACGCACTGTCCATTCCCAATTATAATGCAACTATCCGTTGACTCTACTGACCACTGTAGTCACTTTGTTTCTTGAAGTTCCAAACAGAATTATGCACCGGAAATTTTTTTTTTTTTTTCAAGGTCACTAAATATCTAGGGCGATATGACCGCAATACTATACAATATATGATATTCCCAAGGGGTTAATTCACTAAACACTGCATGTTAAACCTTTATCCAATGAATCGATCGCATCCGCCGGCTTGTGGAGCTCATTCCAATGAGGGAGTCACATATGGTTTTGTTGAATTTTTTAAAAAATTTAAAAAAATAATTTTTAAAATAATAAATTTTGATATCGTGTGCATAGGATGAAGGGTTAATCCTTTGAACTCTTGTGCCATCTTCCATGTCAGTTCAATGACAGTAATTGGACGAGTCCATATTCATTATTTGGGTGTAGACTAATTAATATTTTCAACGTGCAGTCCTGATGCTACAAGTTGAAAATATTGATTGGTTTACCCCACACACGCAGTTAGCACCCATCCTACATAATGGAATTATGACATATCAAGTTCTTGGTACGAAAAGTGGCCTCTCGAGTTCAAAGGGTTAAACATTTATAACTAGACAGCTGCCAATGTTTGGTGCCGGCATAATACTTATTTGTAGAATTATAGAAAAAAGGTAGCACATAAAATTTCATATAAAGTAAAAGAATTATACACGGTCAGGGGACAGAAAGGCGAGAATCATGCACTTCATGACGTAAACTGTGGACACGGATAGATGGGTTTGTGTTGATACGTCCAGGTTATTGGTACCTTTCTTGCCATAGTAATGGACAACTTTGATTTTCAAAATAACCACCATTAAATTTACCATCAAATTGATGATCTCTAAATAAAGGCTGCACCTAGACAAAAACATAAGTGGGAAGATCCATGCATTAACCATACTTTTATTCAGTTTCTTGTCAACAGGTTTAATATATTCTTAAACATGATTGATTGAAGGGTAGAATTTGTTATATTATTAGCTCACCTGACTTTCAGTCAGGAGAGCTATAGTGATCACTCAGAGTCGGTCGTCCGGCGACGTCCATGAACATGGTGTTTGCATCTTCTCCTCCCAAACCGCTGAACCAGTTTAATTGATATTTGAGATGATACTCTATTATAACATCGCAATTTGATTTTGTTCAAATCAATTTGCGTAGCCCCTTGGCAGGGCCACGCCCAAAAAGTGTGCTTGAATCTTAAAAATCTTCTTCTCATGAACCAAGCAGTAGCAGAGACTTGATATTTGGTGTGCAGCTTCCTTTTGAGGTGTAGACTCAAATTTGTTCAAGATAAGTTTGTGGGGCTATATTTGCTGTCATTATGGGAGGGGAAAGAATTTTTGCCCCTCCCAAAATTTCTATTTTCCAAACTGAGAGGCAGATTTGGACCAAATTTGATATGAGGGCTTATTGGGTCATAAGTACTTAATTTATGACCAAATTTATTTTCCTGTCGCCCCATGGGAACCGCAGGAGCTAAAAATAGAAAAAAATTAAAATGCTCTTATCTCCAAAACTACACGGCACTGAGAATTCTTATTTGGTGTGAAGCTTCCTTAGGACCAACAGAATGGAATGGTCAAAAAAAAAATTGCCATCGGTTTTATCATGGGGTACTTTTGGGGGGGGGACTTTGAAAAAGTGCTGAGTCAGCATTTTTTAACACTGTGGGTAATGGGAAAAACATTGAACACTACTTTTCTCCCAAACCAATGCTCCAAAAGCTTTCAATTTCACATATAACATCTTTGGAAGATTGTTTCACATGTTTATTGAAATCAATTCCCTGGGTCCATTTTGGGCTCTCTATGGGAGCCCAAATGTTTAAATTAGTGCAGTATAAGGAATATTCTTTAAAAATCTTCTTCAGATCTACCAACAAGAATTTTTTGATATTTGATTTGCAGCATCCTTAGGGAAGTCCCTGGGTTCATATTTAGGCTGAAAATTTGGGGTCCCGTTCTTGACTTAGAAAATTTGGACCAAAATGTTAAATAAAATTTAGGCTTAAAATATTTTGTTTGGGACTTTCCGAACAAATATAAATGAAAGTGTCAATGACACTGTAGCTCAACTTGACAAACTTCAACTTGTTAAGTTATAAATGAGATGGCAAAACTGAAGATCATTGGTAGCAATGTTATTTGATGAAATTTCAACATAACAGCATTGTGTGTGCACAACGTCAGAGTAATCCATGCATTTTTAATTTTAATGTAAACTGTAAGACTGGCTAAAAGAAGAATGCTGATACACAAATGCAGTATGTTCAGAGGTTACTGTAAATGGCAACTTTTTTTCACAGAAATGAATGCTAATTAATAGCTCTGATCTAAAGGTCTTGCCTAATGAGCACAATAAGTTCAAAAACAATTCTATGATAAATGTGGCCTGTAGGCCATGTCAAAGAAAGAATGTTGATGCACAAATGCAATAAATTCAAAGATTGTTGCTAACAGAAACAGTTTTTGATGGAAATGAAAAGAAAATCAACAGCTCCTATCTTTGTCACCCTGCATAAGTATACAAAGTTTCAAAACAACCGAATAATTAATGTGCCCTTGGAGGCATGTCAAAGGAAGATGTTAATGCACAAATGGACTAAGTAGAAGGTCATTGCTTGTGGCAATGTTTTTATTTGGGGGGGGGGGGGGGGGGAAGGGGGGTTATGGAAATTCATAAATATACCCTGCAGAGAGTGCAAAAGAGATAAA
Source organism: Pictodentalium vernedei (assembly GCA_031216915.1). NCBI lineage: Eukaryota > Metazoa > Mollusca > Scaphopoda > Dentaliida > Dentaliidae > Pictodentalium > Pictodentalium vernedei. The sequence continues at coordinate 161,431 of JAUFNR010000057.1, forward strand.
TTGATGCACAAACGCAGTAAGTTCAAAGGCTGGTGATAATAACAATAATTTTTTATGGAAATGAAAAAAAGCAATGGCTCACATATAGAGGTCACCCCAAACACACATACCAAGTTTCAAAGTGATCCGATCATAAATGTGCCCTGAAGGGTGTAAAGGAAAACATTGAGGTCTGACTAAGTTGAAAGGTCAGCGGCAACATTTTTTGCCAGAAATGGAAGAAAATCGACAGCTCCCATATAGATGTCACCCCACACAAGCACACCAAGTTTGCAAGCGATCCAATCATAAATGTTCCCTGCAGGGTGTGTCAAAGGGAAATATTGATGCTTAACTGCTCCAAAATTTTACTAAGTTCATCGAAGGTCATTGCCAATGGCAATATTTTTTGATGAAAATCGATAGCTCCCATCTAGAGATAACCCCAAACATGCATACAAAGTTTCAAACCGATCTGGTCATAAATGTGTCCTGTAGGGCATACCAAAGGAATATATTGATGTCTGAATAAACTTATTTTGACGGACGGAAATGGAAGAAAATCGATAGCTCCCATCTAGAGGTCACCCCAAACAAGCATACCAGGTTTCAAAGCAATCCGATTATCAATGTGCCCTGTAGGGTGTGCCAAAGGGAAATATTGAGGTCTGACTAAACTAAGTTCTAAGAACATTGGCCGTGGAAACATTTTTTGACAGAAATGGAAGAAAATTGATAGCTCCCATCTAGAGGTCACCCCAAACAAGCAGGCCAGGTTTCAAGGCAATCCAATCATAAATGTGCCCTGTAGGGTGTGCCAAAGGGAAATATTGAGGTCTGACTAAACTAAGTTCTAAGAACGCTGGCCGCGGTAACATTTTTTGACGGAAATGGAAGAAAATCGATAGCGCCCATCTAGAGGTCACCCCAAACAAGCATGCCAGGTTTCAAAGCAATCCAATCATAAATGATGTGCCCTGTAGGGTGTGCCAAAGGGAAATATTGAGATCTGACTAAACTAAGTTCTAAGAACGTTGGCCACGGCAACTTCTGACGGAAATTGAAGAAAATCGATAGCCCCCATCTAGAGGTCACCCCAAACAAGCATATCAAGTTTCAAAGCGATCTGATCATAAATGCGACCTGTGAGGTGTGCAAAGGAAATTGTGGACGTACATATGTTACATACGTACATACATACGCCGATGGATGAGAAGTGATGGCAATAGCTCAGCTTGACTTTGTCAAGTTGAGCTAAAATAAAATCTGTTTTTATGCATTTATCTCAATTTTGGGACATAAAAGTGCAGGAATTGAAAATAGAAGGAAAGTCCTGTGTATTGTGTGGGCACAACTGCTTCATCTAGTTGGTATATGCTGTTCTTAGGAGGGGCGTATGCAGCTTATTCAAGTCAAGTCCCTGATTTGATATTTAGACTACCATGTCAGGTGAGTGCCCTCAGGCCCCCCTGGGGCCTCTTGTTTATAAATTTTCCTAGCAAAGGGTAGATATAAAAGTTTCGGCAAATCACTCCTCATTTAAGTGAATATGTATGCATCTGTTATAGGTCTACAAGTCATGCATTTGATGTTCGCAAATGTTCATTAAAATAACGAATGCCAAAACGGCTACCTCCCGCAAAGTCTTGAGTTCTTATAACCCAACATAAGATTACTTACATATTTCTGATAAAAGATTTCACTTCGGGAAAGTATATATATATTTATATATTTATTGGTGTTTAAGGTCACATACTTGCACAATGGCTAATCATGACCATGGCAGTTTTACAGGGGGAGGAAGCCAGAGTACCCCGAGAGAACCACCGAGCGATGACCAGCAGCTGCCAGCTCCCCAACATCGTAACTCCGCAATGCAGCACAGGCAGGGTTGGATTGGTTGAGGACATGTGCACCATCGATGTGCAGTACGCCTTAGTACATGGCATCATTGTGCCCCCCATGTGTACAATCGGGGTTAAGTGCCTTGCCCAATCGATCGCTCAGACAGTTAATCATAAAAATATGAATCGGAAGATTATGTTTCCATCTATTAGTTTGTCCATGGAAAATCCACTTGATGCAAAAAAGTATTGAAAGCCCTCATTGAAAGCCAAGATTAAAATTGCAGTGTCACTGCTAACTAGTTCGGACATATTTTGTTTATTGGGATCTAATGGCACTTTCAACAGCCAGGGTCAAATCGTATCTGACAGTTTTAGAGATGAAAGAAGCTGAGTACCCGGAGAGAACCACCAAGCATACCTGACTTACTAACTCTGTACAAGTAGTATTAGCAAGGGTTAAAGGCAAGTGCACCATTGACATGTAGTACACATTAGTACAGAATAGCATCGTTCTCCCACATGATCAATCGGGATTACGTGCCAAGCCCAAGGACACAATGAGGTTACCGCTGGTCAGCATCAAACCATTGGCCATTCAATTAAAAGTCCAATACCCTAACCACTGAGCCATCACGACTCCTCATACTTAGAATGCTTGTGATATATTCACAATGTTTTCTTATTGTGAAAGAAACAGGTAACAGAATGTCACAAGAACTCTTGTTTCGCCCTTGTGAAGGTCACGCAAAGCAAACAAAATTGATGCAAATAATTGGACGGTCAATAAAAAACAACTAATATTTGAATTTCCAGATAGTAATTCCACCAAGGGTATATTTATTTACTGGTGTTTAATGTCAATTTTCTCCACAATGGCTAATCATGTGATCGCCACATGGATATAAAGTTAAGTTCAGCCAGTCATTTATACCCATGCTGCCCATTTTAGAGGACGCCCACCCCAGACACTGGTACTGGATGCTAGCTGTTTTACATGGTAAACAAGCACTGCTTCACTTCTCAGGTTCCATCCGGTAGCCCAAGTGTACATGTATTTGTACCAAACAGCCTAGAACGTCACATAATGTCAATTTCCATCTGAACGAAATATGAACATGACTCACCCAATATAAACCTTGTCATACCTGGAGTTGTTCCCATTACACTAATCAAATGTTAAATGATGCACATTTGGAAATGTTTTTTAAGAGAACTTTCCATCAGAGTGCCATATAATAGAATTTCCCAAATTTTCCAAAGGCGCATACACTGGTGGCCTTTCACTGGAACAGATCATATCATTTACACAGCTTGGTTAGTGTCAGGTGTGCATATGCCATTGGTCGAGTACAGTAAAACACTGTTAACTGAATAGCCACTTTGGCAATGGAGATTATTCAATTAACATGAATAATCAATTAACATGGATTGGTTCACTTTCCTGTACTCTAGAGACGAACCAAGCATTTAATCTATTATATCTTGTTTGATAGATCTCATAGAGCTCTGTCAAACAAGATATAATAGATTAACAGCCTGTATTGGAAGTACTGAGTCTAAATAAGTCTATAAACAAAAAGAGAATTAGGTGAATATTCCGAGTATTCAGAGATGCATTACAAGATCTTTATTCAGGAGTGTACTCTATGATCCATATGTAATTACCAGGTCAAATTTGTGAAAGTGAGGTAAATGATTTTGTGTTTGAAAATTATTTTTAATTAACAGGGTTATTCAATAGAGATATTCAATTAAGTGGACTACACTTTATTGGAATACATCCATTATGTCATGTCTTAGCTTAAATATGGCTTTTGTTAAAAATCAGGAACTTGATTGGCCAGGTCAACTTAACGAACAGCTAGCCATATTAAATTCACATAACCCTTGTGCAGGTTAATGGTTAGTTACAGAAATTTGTTCCCTGGAGAAGCTTACCATCATAACCCGAGTCGCATACCCTCAGAGCAATGGCTACTGGCCGTTTGAAAATGGAACAGTTATTGATAAAACAGTGAGCCTAAAATGCTCACCTGGTTCAAACTGTCGAAAGACAATCAGAAAGTGATCAGTAGCAAGAGCAATTTTTGATTTGCTATGACACAACCAAAGGCAACTTCTTTGGCCATTCATTTCTGCTGGTCCAAGGACAGCTTCCTAGCAAGCTCTGTTCTGTGAAGTATTAAAAACAACAACCAAACGAAAATTTTATTTTGTTTTCAAATACAGTGGTTTGCTCTAGACCCAACCACCAACCCCATACACACACCCGAAAAACAAAAAAAATAAATAAAATAAACAAAAAAACAAGCAACTCGATTTGAACAAACGTGAATTTGAAACCCCTAGAGATGTTACATACCAAATGTGAAAGGATTCTCACTGGTGGACCTGGAGAAGAAGAATTTCAAGAAATTTTCTTAAATTGCACAAGTTAAACTTTGGCTTCAATGAAAAGTCCCAATATTAACCCAGAGACCTGATTTGAACAACCTTCAATCTAACCCTCCACGAGGTGTTGTACATCAAATATCAAAAGAATCTGACTGCTGGACCTGAAGATGATTTTAAACGATAATTCCTCATATTGCATTAAGTAAATATTCTGGCTCCCTTGGGGAACCCAAATATTAACCCAGGAACTCGATTTGAACAAATTTGAACCTTACACCTCTAGAGATGTCACATACTAAATATGAAAGGATTCTCGCAAATGGGTCTGAAAAAGAATATTTTTCAAGAAATTTTCTCATATTGTACTGAGTTAAAATTTGGGCTCCAATAAAGAACCCATATATTCATCCAGGGGTCCCATTTGAACAAAAACTTGAATCTACCCCCAGAGATGCTGCATACCAAATATCAAAAGAATCTGACTGGTGGATCTGAAGAAGAATGTTTTTAAAGATTATTCCCCATATTGCACCAAGTTAATATGCAGGCTCCCACAGAAAGCCCAAATATTAACCCAGGGAGTCAATTTGAACAAACTTCAATTAGAAATCTTGTAGAGATGTTGTATACCATGTATCAAAAGAATCTGACTGTTTGATCTGAAGAAGATTTTTAAAGCTTATTCCCCATAGTGGTCTAAGTTAATTATTTGGGCTCCTGTGTTGAGCCCAAATATGAACTGAGGGGCTCGATTTGGACACACTTGTATTTGACCATCCTATGGATGCTGTATACCAAATATCAAAAGATTCTGATCAGCGGTTCTGAAGAAATTGTTTTTTTTTTGGGGGGGGGGGGGGGGTAACATTTTTTTGCAAATATGCTGACTCAGCATTTTTTCAAACAAGCCCGCCCCCCCCCCCCCCCCCCCCCCCCCACACACACACAGAACACCCTGACACAACCGCTGTACATGGGCATCTAAGTAGTTTGGACCCACTGATATTACATGCCAAATTTGCTTCAAATCAGCCCATCTGTTCTTGAAATAGAAATTTTGGGCAGAGCCCAAAATAGGTATGTGCCCATTGAGAGCCCAAATATTGATCTACCAACTTCCCTTGAACAAACTTTAATCTTCAACACCAAAGAGTGTTCCATACCATATATCAAGGCAATCTCCCTGGTGGTTTGTGGAATATATTTTTGAATTTGGCTGAATGGCTGTGAAGAAGCCAAGTTTGCAAAAGTTAACGGATGCCAAGTGATGGCAACAGCTCACACTGACTTGCAGTCAGGTGAGCTAAAAACTGATTTACTTTTCCGCTTTGGCAGTAGATCTGTTATTAACAGGTAAACAAGATGGTTACTGGGCCGCTGAGATACAGACATGTACATTTATATGCAGGGGTCGAATTTCATTGTAACATATTTCAAACCCTATGACAAGATGAAACTGCATAAAACATTTTGTGGGTGCCGTTCCAAACTTTACCACAAGAAAAGGAGACACTGGAGGCGCTTTTCTAGAAAACGATGTTCATTCTAGATATTGCGTTTATCATAAACCAAGATGTATTGTCAAAAGCATGTCGAGAGAAGTAGAAACAATAAGTATTCAAGCCGCATGGACGATTGCAGAACATGGAAGCAATACCAACAAGATGCATAATCTATTAAACTGTGTACACTTCATCCCCTGAGTTACAATGTGTTCTATATGCCAGTAGGCACATAGAACAAATTGAAACTCGAGAGACGACTTGTTTTCAGGTGCAAGATCTGTTACCTGAAAACAAGTGTACACTGTTTGATAGATTATACATCGCCAGTCATGCTGGACTGAAGACATCTGCAGAATTTCCTCGCCTGCTCCAATAAGCCATGTCTCTATCCTTATCTGATACAAGACATATTGGACAAGGAACCGGGTCATACCTCAGGGCATGCCTCTCAGTAGATGTGATTCTTCTGTCAAAGAAACATCGGGTGTTCAAGGGAAGATGTTGGGTGGAGCTGTCATCCTTGTGCTCAAACCAAGATAACCACGAACATGCCAGGATTATGCACAAATCACATCTCATGCATACATCTATTCACAGCGACAGCCTGCTGACACACATATTACTTGCGCTAGAAATCAGGCAATCTACCTGAGGAAAAATGTTGGAGAGTGGTAGTATTCACAGGCAAAGAATGGTTCCTGGCATATCAGTACCGACAAACTGGGAAGCTTCCTCAGAATTTATGTAAACAAAGAGTCATTCGTAATCCACTAGGAAAGTATTCAGTCTGCCATTGTGCATTAGGACATCTCGCAAAAAAAATTCTATTTGTAATAAATGACCTATAGATAACACACAATCAAGTCATTGTCACCTTGTAGGCCATCTATGGCATTAAGGTTGTGTATGCAATAAGTAAACTAAAGGTATCACACAGAAAAACAATCTTTTTTATAGTAATTGCAACATAGACTTTTTTTGACCTACTGCTCTGAAAAGCAAACTCAACCATCACTCCATTGTGGGTAACCTGTGTATGAAACATTACCACCATGCGATCAAGGATACAAGTTATTGTCTGGAAATGAGCAGGACGGAAGGAGACAAAGTGATTAGTATATATACTACTTTTTGTAAACTGCGTGGTGTGGATATTATAAAAAAAATTATCAACATCCATCCATTCATCACTATGCCAAGTTTCATGATTTCGCCATGTAGTGCATGATTTTGTCCTTGGGGACGTAAATACTACAAAAATAATTGTACTTCTTTCAAAAACTTAACTGTTATATTGTGACTTCAAGGAAACTCATCAATAAAATTCCAGTTGAAGCTCATAAGCCGAGTCTTATTTATTTATTGAGATTTAATGACAAATACAATTAACCAGAGTCCTATCGTACCAACAGTTTTACGAATAAAGAAAGTCGGAATACCCGAAGAGAACCACCACGGTAGGTGACTGCCTAACATCGCACAAGCAGGGTAAAGCATGGGTTGATTATCTGTGTGCCATTGTCGAGCAATACGAATTAGCTCACTTCACCATCGTGCTCACACTTGGGCAATTATGTTAAGTGTCTTGCCAAAGAACACAATGTTGATGACTCAAATGAGGACTGAATCTACAGCCTTTCGAGCCTAAAATCAATGCTTTAACTACAGAGCCACCGCGTTCATAGCCCCCTATTTAAATTCCTATGATTATTTTCCAATTTTCAAAGACATCTTGAGATGTAAATTGTATTACACAAACGTTTAATAACATCAAGGGAGTGTCCTGAAACACTCACAGTAGGGAGCGTACAAACACACTGGTAGTGGGGAGCACTTTGGTTAGTGGACTGAAGTTTAGATCTAAAGGTTGAAGGTTCAATCCTAAAGTGCCTCATTTGCGTTTTGTCCTTGTCAAGACAACTCCGATTGCACAAATGGGATCATGGTAGTGATATGCTCCAAGGCACACAACACGTCGATGCTACATTTGGCTTCAAACAATGACGACCCCATACAATATTTTCCCGCCTGTTGAAAGAGCCATTAACACTTTATTCAACAAAGACATCAAAATTTATTTTAAATATTTAAATATTTTTTTTCAAATTTTTCAACAAATTTCAACAAAACCATATCATGTGTCCCCTCATCAGGACGAGCTTGATAAGCTTGTTCCAATGAGGAGGGGTCACATGATATGGCTTTGTTTAAACTCTTTGAAAAATAAGGTTTTTTCCTACTGGAGAATTTGTATATAACATGGGCGGATGCTTCCGATTCGTTGGGTAAATTGTTAAACTCTAACATACATAAAACACGAAGTCACACAACAAAACACTTATCAGCAACCTGCTGACACTCCAAGGCTGGGAAAGGATTTGATATTGTGTACATCTAAAATCTCATATACAGTGGAACCTGTCTTGAGAGACCACCCTATTTGCCAGACAAAAGTGGTCTCTCAAAACAGGTGGTCTCTCATGACAGGTCCTATACAGAGTAAAACAGCCAAACGGTACAAGGTCATTGCGGTCTCACAAGACACTTGGTCTCTCATGACAGTGGTCTTTCAAAACAGGTTTTCCTGTATAAAAACAATGTTTATGCAGTTGAAGATACTGTCATTAAAATGAACGTCCCAAATGATAGAAACTTCTAACTTCAGTATTGCATGATCAAATTGATACAGTTCCATATCTCACTTCATCGGCGAAACTGAAACAAAAAAAAAGAAAAACTACTTATAATTCCGATAAAATAAACTTAGGCTCAAATTTATGATTGTTTTATCGACAACGTACAGAAGCTCTTCGGGAAAGTTTGGAACAAATAGCGATGGCTCGACTTTTATGAAAATCACATTTTACATTTTGATACAAAACAATTTAAAAGTTTCAAGACGTATTTTATCTGCTGAATTGTGGCGAATGTCTGATCATTCGTTTTTATACAACATGCGCTTTGCACTTCGGGGGAATTAAAAATTCTATTTAATTTGATGTTTAACGTTACTCCGACCACCAGTCTAATTCCGTAAGGAATCCGACACCATTATGGCACTAGCCCTTAAGTAGTCTGTCGACAGTGTTTAGATTAAATCCCCAATATTGAGCTAGCCGGAAAAACGGATTTACCTTTCGGTTTTCTGACCTACTGAAATAATCAAGATGAGTGAATCTAAAAAATACCAAAAAAATCCTTTTCTTTCAATCAATGCACTTGAGTCTAGGGCTGATTTCACCTAATCTTTGACCCTTTGAACCCTAGAGGCCACTTTTCCCATCAGGGAACATAATGCGTCATAATTTAATTAAGTGGGGTGACTGCTGAGTGAAGTGTGGAGTAGACCAATTAATATTTTCAACCTGCAGCAATGGGGCTGTACGTTGAAACTATTAATTGGTCTACCCCCAAATAATGAACATGGAGTCTTCAAACTGCTACCATTGAATGGACATGGATGACACCACTGGTGTTCAAAGGGTTAATGACATTACAATACTATTAGACATGCTGGTAAACTAAAGAGTGCTCAAACGACTATGGAATTTCAAAGTCGACTAGTTGTCACCCCAAAGTCGAGTCAACGTCAACTAATCAGCAAGCCAGACTAACTTTGGAATGCATGCTTGCAGCCGGGCAACAACACCACGTTACAGTAACTTTTTTTTAGTTCCTAACAGGCTACCACCCCCTGCTACTTCACAAGGACAAACCATGAGCTGTGCGTCTTGGTAAAACAAACATGTCAAACACATAAACCTCCCTATTTTAGTGTAGAGCTGTTCGGTCCATAGAAAAAGTAGTCAGTACTCGGCGCCGTCAGAGTACAGAAAATGGAACAGAGTAATTTTGGAAAAGACCGCAAATGTCGGTTCAGGTACATCCGGGTCACCACATAAACAAAAGAGGGAAAAAATGAATGTTGAGGCCCAGTGGTATTACGAGAAACATTCAACGATTTATATTTTGATGTTGGCGCATCAGCACTGGAAGAGTCAAACCAAGACACTGAGACACTGCATGGGAGTCAGGGAGCGTGACACTACACATGTTGCGGAGAAACTGTCTATAAAGTTCTTTGAAGTTTATCAAGTTTCCAGTCGGTTGTTACACTGTCACATCCGGCAGCACGTTTTTTTCCAAGCATTTTGTAACCCTACATGTATTTCCCCAGAGATGTGAATTCATTGATCTTTCTACTGAGAATTTGTTTGCTTGCGAGTCCTCCTACTGTGTTTCAACTGGTCAATGACAAAAACCAGAGTCGACTTTTGGCGAAAAACCGTCTGCGTCGACTAATCGTTTGAGCACTAAAACTAAATACTTAATACAATTCAGGTAGTTTTCAATTCATGTTGTTTTACGATTACGCTGTGCAGTTCCACCAATCATGTTAATTTCTTTGTTTTGAGGGCAAAATAAATATTTATCAATTGGAATATATATAACTGGAGCATGAAAGAATATCCATCTTTCTGAATAAAGGAGCATCACATTTAAACAACGGTAGTTGGTGCACAATTTCCACGAAAAGTGGGAAAACAAATAATCCGCCCCCGTGGGAACCCCGGAGAGTGAAGCAGTGCTTGTTTACTATGGTAAATAAACTCTGCTTTACTGGTAAAACAGTACACGGTAACCACTATCTGTGGCGGAAGTTCTCTGAAATGGGCAACATGGGAATAAACAATTGACTGACCTTGGCTATCTTCAGTTTGCAGTCTCAACTGGCCATTTTGCATAAATACGTGACCTTAAACGCCAATAAATAACAAACAAGAGGACCCAAGGGGCCTGAGGGCGCTCACCTGACATGGTAGCCTAAATATCAACCCAGAGAATTGATTTCAACAAGTTGCATCTGCCCCTCCTAAGAAAAGCTAAAACCAAATATCCAAAGATTCTGACCAGTGGATCTAAAAAAAAAAGAAGATTTTTAAAGAATATTCCACATATTGAACTAAGTTATAATTCGGGCTCACACAGGGAGCCCATATATGAACCCAGGGACTTGGCTTTAGCAAACTTGAATCTCACCCCCTCCCCCCTAAGGATACTGCACACCAAATATCAAAACATTCCGACTGCTGGATCTGAAGAAGAAGATTTTTAAAGAAAATTCCTCATTTTGAACTAAGTTACAATTCAAGCTCCCACAGTGAGTCCAAATATGGACCTAGGGACATGGCTTGAACAAACTTGAATCTCACCCCCCTAAGGATGCTGCATATCAAATATCAAAACATTCCAACTGCTGGATCTGAAGAAGATTTTTAAAGAAAATTCCTCATTTTGAACTAAGTTATAATTCGGGCTAGCACAGTGAGCCCAAATATGAACCCAGGGACTTGGTTTGAACAAACTTGAATCTCACCCCCTAAGCATGGCGCATATCCAATATCAAAAGATTCTGCCTGTTGGATCTTGAGAAGAAGATTTTTTAAGAAATTTGCCTGAACTGCACTAAGTTCGATTTCGAGCTTCTACAGTGAGCCCAAATATGAATCCAGGGGGACGATTTGAACAAACTTGAATCAGATGCACCCCTCAATGTTGCATACCAAATATCAAAAGATTCTGCCTGCTCGATCTGGAGAAGAAGATTATTTAAGAAATTTGCCTGAAATGCCATAAGTTCGAATTCGAGCTTCTGTACTAAGCCCAAGTATAAACCCAGAGGGCCGATTTGAACAAACTTGAATCAGATCCACCCCACAATGTTGCATACCAAATATCAAAAGATTCTGCCTGCTGTATCTGGAGAAGAAGATTTTTTAAGAAATTTGCCTGAAATGCACTACGTTCGAATTCGAGCTTCTAAACTGAGCCCAAATATAAACACGGGGGGGGGGGGGGGGGGGGGGGGGGGGGGGGGGGGGGCAATTTGAACAAACTTGAATCAGATCCACCCCACAATGTTGCATACCAAATATCAAAAAATTCTGCCTTCTGGATCTGGAGAAGATTTTTTAAGAAATTTGCCTGAAATGCATTAAGTTCGAATTCGGGCTTCAATAGTGAGCCCAAATATGAATCCAGGGAGCCGATGTGAACAAACTTGAATCAGATCCACCCCACAATATTGCATACCAAATATCAAAAGATTCTGCCTGCTGGATCAGGAGAAGATTTTTTAAGAAATTTGCCTGAAATGCACTAAGTTCGAATTCAAGCTTCTATACTGAGCCCAAATATAAACCCAGGAGGCAGATTTGAACAAACTTGAATCAGATCCACCCCACAATGTTACAAGCCAAGTATCAAAAGATTCTGCCGGCTCGATCTGGAGAAGAAGATTTTTTAAGAAATTTGCCAGAAATGCACTAAGTTCGAATTCGGGCTTCTATAGTGAGCCCAAATTTGAATCCAGGGGGCCGATTTGAACAAACTTGAATCAGATCCACCCCACAATGTTGCATACCAAATATCAAAAGATTCTGCTTGCTGGATCTGGAGAAAAAGATTTTTTAAGAAATTTGCCTGAAATGCACCAAGTTCGAATTCGAGCTTCTATACTGAGCCCAAATATAAACCCAGGGGGGGGGGGGGGGGGGGCAATTTGAACAAACTTGAATCAGATCCACCCCACAATGTTGCATACCAAATATCAAAAAGATTCTGCCTGCTGGAGCTGGAGAAGAAGATTTTTTAAGAAATTTGCCTGAAATGCATTAAGTTCGAATTCGGGCTTCTATAGTGAGCCCAAATATGAATCCTGGGGGCGGATTTGAACAAACTTGAATCAGATCCACCCCACAATGTTGCATACCAAATATCAAAAGATTCTGCCTGCTCGATCTGGAGAAGATTTTTTAAGAAATATGCCTGAAATGCACTAAGTTTGAATTCAAGCTTCTATACTGAGCCCAAATATAAACACAGGAGGCAGATTTGAACAAACTTGAATCAGATCCACCCCACAATGTTGCATGCCAAGTATCAAAAGATTCTGCCTGCTCGATCTGAAGAAGAAGATTTTTTAAGAAATTTGCCTGAAATGCACTAAGTTCGAATTCGGGCTTCTATAGTGGGCCCAAATATGAATCCAGGGGGCCGATTTGAACATACTTGAATCAGATGCACCCCTCAATGTTGCATACCAAATATCAAAAGATTCTGCCTGCTCGATCTGGAGAAGAAGATTTTTTAAGAAATTTGCCTGAAATGCACTAAGTTTGAATTTGAGCTTCTATACTGAGCCCAACTATAAACCCAGGGGGCCGATTTGAACAAACTTGAATCAGATCCACCCCACAATGTTGCATACCAAATATCAAAAGATTCTGCCCCTCTCGATCTGGAGAAGAAGATTTTTGAAGAAATTTGCCTGAAATGCACTAAGTTCGAATTCGGGCTTGTATAGTGAGCCCAAATATGAATCCAGGGGGCCGATTTGAACAAACTTGAATCAGATCCACCCCACAATGCTGCATACCAAATATCAAAAGATTCTGCCTGCTGGATCTGGAGAAGAAGATTTTTGAAGAAATTTGCCTGAAATGCACTAAGTTTGAATTCGGCTTCTATAGTGAGCACAAATATGAATCCAGGGAGCCGATTTGAACAAACTTGAATCAGATCCACCCCACAATGTTGCATACCAAATATCAAAAGATTCTGCCTGCTGGATCTGGAGAAGATGATTTTTTAAGAAATTTGCCTGAAATGCATTAAGTTCGAATTCGAGCTTCTATACTGAGCCCAAATATAAACCTAGGGGGCCGATTTGAACAAGCTTGAACCAGATCCACCCCACAATGTTGCATACCAAATATCAAAAGATTCTGCCTGCTTGATCTGGAGAAGAAGATTTTTGAAGAAATTTGCCTGAAATGCACTAAGTTTGAATTCAGGCTTCTATAGTGAGCCCAAATATGAATCCAGGGGGCCGATTTGAACAAACTTGAAGCAGATCCACCCCACAATGTTGCATACCAAATATCAAAAGATTCTGCCTGCTGGATCTGGAGAAGATTATACTGAGCCCAAATTTGAACCCAGGGGGGCCGATTTGAACAAACTTGAATCAGATCCACCCCACAATGTTGCATACCAAATATCAAAAGATTCTGCCTGCTCGATCTGGAGAAGATTTTTTAAGAAATTTGCCTGAAATGCACTAAATTCGAATTCAAGCTTCTATACTGAGCCCAAATATAAACCCAGGGAGCCAATTTGAACAAAGTTGAATCAGATCCACCCCACAATGTTGCATGCAAAATATCAAAAGATTCTGCTTGCTGGATCTGGAGAAGAAGATTTTTTAAGAAATTTGCCTGAAATGCACTAAGTTTGAATTCGGCTTCTATAGTGAGCACAAATATGAACCCAGGGAGCCGATTTGAACAAACTTGAATCAGATCCACCCCACAATGTTGCATACCACATATCAAAAGATTCTGCCTGCTCAATCTGGAGAAGAAGATTTTTTAAGAAATTTGCCTGAAATGCACTAAGTTCGAATTCGGGGTTCTATAGTGAGCCCAAATATGAATCCAGGGAGCCGATTTGAACAAACTTGAATCAGATCCACCCCACAATGTTGCATACCAAATATCAAAAGATTCTGCCTGCTGGATCTGGAAAAGAAGATTTTTTAAGAAATTTGCCTGAAATGCACTAAGTTTGAAATCGGGCTCCTATACTGAGCTCAAATATGAACCCAGGGGGCCGATTTGAACAAACTTGAATCAGATCCACCCTACAATGTTGCATACTAAATATCAAAAGATTCTGCCTGCTGGATCTGGAGAAGATTTTTTAATCTTTTTCCCATAGCCTACAGTGTTAAAAAGTGCAGACTCAGCACTTTTTCAAAGTCCTGAAAAAAGTACCTTGTGATCAAACCGATAGTGATTTTTTTTAACCATTCTATTCTACTGGATAAAAGTAAGCTTTATACAAAATAAGAATTCTCTGTGCCTTGAAGTTTTGGAGATATGGCAGTCTTAAGGTTTTTCCTATTTTTAGCTCCCGAGTTTCCCACGGGGCAATGAGACCCATTATCATCTCATATGAAATTTGGTTCAAATCGACCTCACGTTTTGGAAAATAGAACTTTGGGGCAGGGCCAAAATGTTTGCCCCTCCTTTAACATTGTCAAATATTGCCCCTTGAACTTCTCTTGAACAAACTTGAGTCTACACCTCAAAAGGAAGCTGCATACCAAATATCAAGTCTCTGCTATTGCTGGTTCTTGAGAAGAAGATTTTTTAAGAATTGGAACATTTTTGCCCCATCCCTCTGCTCAATATGAGTCGAAACCTAATTTGACAAAAAATCAAAATGCCCTTATATAACTCCTACTCACATGAAATTTCATTAATATGCGGCCAATGGTTTGGGAGAAAAAGGCCCAAACACCACCTTGACGACGGACGACAGACGACGGATGAAAAGTGATCAGAAAAGCTCACCCTGACTTTCAGTCAGGTGAGCTAAAAACCCATGTCAGCGTCGAATTCCTTATGAAATTATACTTGGAACCTTAGAACTTGGTGTAACTTGTGCTGTCCACTTTAGACGATTTCCACAGCAGGCTATTTTAACAGTGAGGCATAATATGTTCACTACAGTCAACAAGTCTGTTCCATTTTCAGGGCTTCCCACTGGAGATAAAACCATTTGAAAGTATTTTGAATGATCGATCAATGAATGTTATCTTTTTTCATATTTTTTTATTTTGTTATTTTACCAGCAAGTTTCTTAATGAGCGTGCAGTGTTCTCTGAATGAATTCAGATGGCCCTGCTTTATATATTTTACAGTAAGACAAATGTACACATGAACATTCAAACTTTTAAAACTATTTATATCTAAAAGTAAATGTCCCTCTTGTTTGCTCAAGATCAAAATTCAAGATAAATATCCCGCTTGCTTGCACAAGATCAATATTCAAGATAAATATCCCTCCTGCTTGCACTAGATCAATAGTCAAGATAAATGTCTCTCTTGCTTGCACTAGATCAATATTCAATATAAATATCCCTCTTGCTTGCACTAGATCAATATTCAATACAAATATCTCGCTTGCTTGCACAAGATCAATAGTCAAGATAAATGTCCCTCTTCCTTTCACCAGATCAATATTCAAGATAAATATCCCTCTTGCTTGCACAAGAACAATATTTAGGACTAATTTTGGTTGACTTCTTTTTAAAGATATATGTTTCATCTTGACATTCTACTTTTTATAAATACTGAAAATTGAAATTCAAAGTGCAAATCACCTTTTTCAGCACCACATTATCAATATAATTCTTATGGCGAGGGAATTAATTTGTTTTTACGCAGATTCATTTTGCAGCTTTAAAGAGAATTGTCTATTTGCCATCAACTTTAACCCTTTCAACACTGACGCCCTGGAAGGTATCATTTCAGTCAATACTGTCAACGGCGAAATGGGCGAAACCATCCTGGTTTGTTGGGAGGTTCAGTAATAGTTTAATCCAACAACTCTGTCAAACTGTTGGATTAAATTATCACCAAGCCTCGAGTCAGATTTTTTGCTCTTTATATCATCTGCTCGTCTACTGCCAACTTCTTCTTCACGCAAATATTTATGCACAGCTATTTAAAGGGTAAAGGTGCCTTGTAAGTAATGAGAAACTTAGTTTGAAAATGGGGACTGGTTATTTCGGATGTCAATCAAAAATGTGTAATAATGTTTCATTTATTTTGTGGTGCACAATTGTGGAAAACTATTCATAGGGGATGAACAAATAAAATTACAATCTCATTTAGAGTTTTGATGACTTTTTTTCAAACCAAGTTTCCCATTACTTAAAGAGCATCTTAAGGTCTATACTAACTCCCAAATTCTCCCAAAACCAACAAAATGAATCTCTCAAAATGAACCAAATTGCCATTTGAATCACAAATGGCACTGCTTCACAGGATAAAATGCGATTTTATTGATAATGCACAAGTGTTAAATAAAAAGATTCTTACATAGAAAACCTGAGTTTTTAAATTTCCAATTTTATAACAAGTGGAATGTAAAGATAGAACATAACACTCAAAAAGATAGGAGATTTTTTAAGAAATTTGCCTGAAATGCACTAAGTTCGAATTCGAGCTTCTATACTGAGCCCAAATATAAACCCAGGGGGCCGATTTGAACAAGCTTGAACCAGATCCACCCCACAATGTTGCATACCAAATATCAAAAGATTCTGCCTGCTGGATCTGGAGAAGGAGATTTTTTAAGAAATTTGCCTGAAATGCATTAAGTTCAAATTCGGGCTTCTATAGTGCGCCCAAATATGAATCCAGGGGGCCGATTTGAACAAACTTGAATCAGATCCACCCCACAATGTTGCATACCAAATATCAAAAGATTCTGCCTGCTGGATCTGGAGAAGAAGATTTTTGAAGAAATTTGCCTGAAATGCACTAAGTTTGAATTCGGCTTCTATAGTGAGCACAAATATGAATCCAGGGAGCCGATTTGAACAAACTTGAATCAGATCCACCCCACAATGTTGCATACCAAATATCAAAAGATTCTGCCTGCTGGATCTGGAGAAGATGATTTTTTAAGAAATTTGCCTGAAATGCACTAAGTTCGAATTCGAGCTTCTATACTGAGCCCAAATATAAACCCAGGGGGCCGATTTGAACAAGCTTGAACCAGATCCACCCCACAATGTTGCATACCAAATATCAAAAGATTCTGCCTGCTTGATCTGGAGAAGAAGATTTTGTAAGAAATTTGCCTGAATTGCACTAAGTTTGAATTCAGGCTTCTATAGTGAGCCCAAATATGAATCCAGGGGGCCGATTTGAACAAACTTGAATCAGATCCACCCCACAATGTTGCATACCAAATATCAAAAGATTCTGCCTGCTGGATCTGGAGAAGAAGATTTTAGAAGAAATTTGCCTGAAATGCACTAAGTTCGAATTCGAGCTTCTATACTGAGCCCAAATATAAACCCAGGGGGGGGGGGGGGGGGGGGGGGGGGGGCGATTTGAACAAACTTTAATCAGATCCACCCCACAATGTTGCATACCAAATATCAAAAGATTCTGCCTGCTGGATCTGGAGAAGGAGATTTTTTAAGAAATTTGTCTGAAATGCATTAAGTTCGAATTCAGGCTTCTATAGTGAGCCCAAATATGAATCCAGGGGGCCGATTTGAACAAACTTGAAGCAGATCCACCCCACAATGTTGCATACCAAATATCAAAAGATTCTGCCTGCTGGATCTGGAGAAGATTATACTGAGCCCAAATTTGAACCCAGGGGGCCGATTTGAACAAACTTGAATCAGATCCACCCCACAATGTTGCATACCAAATATCAAAAGATTCTGCCTGCTGGATCTGGAGAAGAAGATTTTTGAAGAAATTTGCCTGAATTGCACTAAGTTCGATTTCGAGCTTCTACAGTGAGCCCAAATATGAATCCAGGGGGACGATTTGAACAAACTTGAATCAGATGCACCCCTCAATGTTGCATACCAAATATCAAAAGATTCTGCCTGCTCGATCTGGAGAAGAAGATTATTTAAGAAATTTGCCTGAAATGCACTAAGTTCGAATTCGAGCTTCTGTACTAAGCCCAAGTATAAACCCAGAGGGCCGATTTGAACAAACTTGAATCAGATCCACCCCACAATGTTGCATACCAAATATCAAAAGATTCTGCCTGCTCAATCTGGAGAAGAAGAATTTTTAAGAAATTTGCCTGAAATGCACTAAGTTCGAATTCGAGCTTCTATACTGAGCCCAAATATAAACCCAGGGGGAGGGGGGGGGGGGGTCCAATTTGAACAAACTTTTAATCAGATCCACCCCACAATGTTGCATACCAAATATCAAAAGATTCTGCCTGCTGGATCTGGAGAAGAAGAGTTTTAAAGAAATTTGCCCGAAATGCATTAAGTTCGAATTCGGGCTTCTATAGTGAGCCCAAATATGAATCCAGGGGGCCGATTTGAACAAACTTGAATCGGATCCACCCCACAATGTTGCATACCAAATATCAAAAGATTCTGCCTGCTGGATCTGGAGAAGATTTTTTAATAAATTTGCCTGAAATGCACTAAATTCGAATTCAAGCTTCTATACTGAGCCCAAATATAAACCCAGGGAGCCAATTTGAACAAACTTGAATCAGATCCACCCCACAATGTTGCATGCCAAATATCAAAAGATTCTGCTTGCTGGATCTGGAGAAGATTTTTTAAGAAATTTGCCTGAAATGCACTAAGTTCGAATTTGAGCTTCTATACTGAACCCAACTATAAACCCAGGGGGCCGATTTGAACAAACTTGAATCAGATCCACCCCACAATGTTGCATACCAAATATCAAAAGATTCTGCCTGCTTGATCTGGAGAAGATTTTTTAAGAAATTTGCCTGAAATGCACTAAATTCGAATTCAAGCTTCTATACTGAGCCCAAATATAAACCCAGGGAGCCAATTTGACCAAACTTGAATCAGATCTACCCCGCAACGTTGCATACCAAATATCAAAAGATTCTGCCTGCTGGATCTGGAGAAGAAGATTTTTGAAGAAATGTGCCTGAAATGCACTAAGTTCGAATTCAAGCTCCTATAGTGAGCCCAAATATGAATCTAGGGAGCCGATTTGAACAAACTTGAATCAGATCCACCCTACAATGTTGCATGCCAAATATCAAAAGATTCTGCCTGCTGGATCTGGAGAAGAAGATTTTCAAAGAAATTTGCCTGAAATGCAGTAAGTTCAAATTTGGGCTCCTATACTGAGCCCAAATATAAACCCAGAGGGCCGATTTGAACAAACGTGAATCAGATCCACCCCACAATGTTGCATACCAAATATCAAAAGATTCTGCCTGCTGGATCTGGAAAAGAAGATTTTTTAAGAAATTTGCCTGAAATGCACTAAGTTCGAAATCGGGCTCCTATACTGAGCCCAAATATGAACCCAGGGGGCCGATTTGAACAAACTTGAATCAGATCCACCCTACAATGTTGAATACCAAATATCAAAAGATTCTGCCTGCTGGATCTGGAGAAGAAGATTTTTTAATGTTTTTCCCATTGCCTACAGTGTTAAAAAGTGCTGACTCAGCACTTTTTCAAAGTCCCGAAACTGTACCCTATGATAAAACCGATGGCATTTTTTTTTTACGAATCCTTTCTGTTGGTCCTAAGGAAGCTGCACACCAAATAAAAATTCTCAGTGCCGTGCAGTTTTGGAGATATGGGCGTTTTAAATTTTTTCTATTTTTAGCTCCTGCGGTTCCCACGGGGCTGCGGGAAAATTTTTTTTTGCATAAATCAAGTACTCATGACCCAATAAGCCCTCACATAAAATTTCGTTCAAATCAGCCTCTCGGTTTGGAAAATAGAAATTTTGGGCGGGGCAAAAAATTTTGCCCCTCCCATAACGACGCCAAGTATAGCCCCACAAACTTCTCTTGAACAAATCTGAGTCTACACCTCAAAAGGAAGCTGCACACCAAATATCAAGTCTCTGCTACTGCTGGTTCATGAGAAGAAGATTTACAAAGATTTTGGTGCCCCTTGGGGGCGTGGCACCACCCAGGAGGAGGGGCAACTTCATTTGAACAAATCTGAATTGGCATTAGGTAATAAACATTTAGCCAACATTTGAATAAAATTGGGCTAGTGGTTTAGGAGGAGAAGTCGATAATGTAAAGTTAACGCCGGACGGACGACGACGGACGCCGGACGCCGGACAGAAAGTGATTAGTAAAGCTCCCCTTGAGCTTCTCTCAGGTGAGCTAAAAATTGGGGCATAAATTAAGTACTTATGACCCAATAAGCCCTCATATCAAATTTGGTCCAAATCTGCCTCTAAGTTTGGAAAATAGAAATTTTGGGAGGGGCAAAAATTCTTGGCCCTCCCATAATGACGGCAAATATAGCCCCTAGAACTTCTCTTGAACAAATCTGAGTCTACACCCCAAAAGGAAGCTGAACACCTAATATCAAGTCTCTGCTGCTGGTTCATAAGAAGATTTTTTAAGATTTAGGCTCACTTTTTTGGGCGTGGCCCAGTCCGTGTGAGTAAATTTTACAGGTGCAAAAAAGTGCACTCGCAAATTGTGTTGCGAGAGCAAATCGCACTCGCAAAATTCCCCAAAGGTTCACAACTTACGGTAACCAATTCAGAAAAGACAAACAGCAAAAACACTGACGATAAAATTTCTCGGTTGTACATAAATCTTTGAAGAAAGGGAAACAAGGTGAAATTATTTGGAACAAGCGATTCGGTTGACCGTAGCAGACGATTTCACTACTGACTGGCCAATCACAGTTGGTTTATCTGTTTGTTATGATTAAATTAGCATTGTACTTTCGGTTTCGTTTGCTGGATGAATTGGGATGTAGAATGACATGCGCAGTGAATAAAGGAAACTGGAAATGTTTCAGTTTTCACTGACAATATTGATTCAGACCTCTTGCAGAGCGGGTGGTGATATGGAGGTGGGGCATATAACAGCAGTGTTATTTTTGTTTTACCATTAACCAATGGACAATAATGAAATAGATGTCCATTCTGACTTGAAGCGTGGCAATGCTAGTGAGTTGAGTGCAATTTAATTGAAGTTGACCAGTTTGATGCGGGTGCGATTTTTTGCGCTTGTCTTTTTTAAATTAAGGGCGCTTGCGAGAACGACCGTCTCACGTGAAGGACTGGTGGCCCTACCAAGGGGTGGGGGGGGGGGGGGGGGGGGGTCAACTTGATTTGAACAAACTTGAATTGACATATTATAGGGAACATGCATAGCAAATTTTGTTGAATTTGGCCCAGCAGTTCGTGAAAAGTCGATAATGTAAAGTTAACACCGGACGGACGACGACGACGGACGGAAAGTGATTAGTAAGGCTCCCCTTGAGCTGTGCTCAGGTGAGCTAACAAGAGGCCCCAAGGGCCTGAGGGCGCTCACCTGACATGGTAGCCTAAATATCAACCCAGAGAATTGATTTCAACAAGTTGCATCTGCTCCTCCTAAGAAAAGCTAATACCAAATATCCAAAGATTCTGACCAGGGGATCTAAAAAAAAAAGAAGATTTTTAAAGAATATTCCTCATATTGGACTAAGTTATAATTCGGGCTCCCACAGGGACTTAGCTTTAACCCCCCCCACCCCCCACCCCCCCCCCCACCCCTCCCAAGGATGCTGTACACCAAATATCAAAACATTCCGACTGCTGGATCTGAAGAAATGGTGCATACCCAATATCAAAAGATTCTGCCTGCTGGATCTTGAGAAGGGGATTTTCAAAGAAATTTGTCTGAAATGCACTAAGTTCGAATTCGAGTTTCTATAGTGAGCACAAATATGAATCTAGGAAGCCGATTTGAACAAACTTGAATCAGATCCGCACCTCAATGTTGCATACCAAATATCAAAAGATTCTGCCTGCTGGATCTGGAGAAGATTTTTTAAGAAATTTGCCTGAAATGCATTAAGTTCGAATTTGAGCTTCTATACTGAACCCAACTATAAACCCAGGGGGCCGATTTGAACAAACTTGAATCAGATCCACCCCACAATGTTGCATACCAAATATCGAAAGATTCTGCCTGCTCGATCTGGAGAAGATTTTTTAAGAAATTTGCCTGAAATGCACTAAATTCGAATTCAAGCTTCTATACTGAGCCCAAATATAAACCCAGGTTGCCAATTTGAACAAACTTGAATCAGATCCACCCCACAATGTTGCATGCCAAATATCAAAAGATTCTGCTTGCTGGATCTGGAGAAGAAGATTTTTTAAGAAATTTGCCTGAAATGCACTAAGTTTGAATTCGGGCTTCTATAGTGAGCCCAAATATGAATCCAGGGGGCCGATTTGAACAAACTTGAATCAGATCCACCCCACAATGTTGCATACCAAATATCAAAAGATTCTGCCTGCTGGATCTGGAGAAGATTTTTTAAGAAATCTGCCTGAAATGCACTAAGTTCGAATTCAAGCTTCTATAGTGAACCCAAATATTGAACCCAGGGGGCTGATTTGAACAAACTTGAATCAGATGCACCCCTCAATGTTGCATACCAAATATCAAAAGATTCTGCCTGCTCGATCTGGAGAAGAATAATTTTTAAGAAATTTGCTTGAAATGCACTAAGTACGAATTTGAGCTTCTATACTGAGCCCAACTATAAACCCAGGGGGCCGATTTGAACAAACTTGAATCAGATCCGCCCCACAATGTTGCATACCAAATATCAAAAGATTCTGCCTGCTCGATCTGGAGAAGAAGATTTTTGAAGAAATTTGCCTGAAGTGCACTAAGTTCGAATTCGGGCTTCTATAGTGAGCCCAAACCTGAATCAGATCCACCCCACAATGTTGCATACGAAATATCAAAAGATTCTGCCTACTGGATCTGGAGAAGAGGATTTTTGAAGAAATTTGCCTGAAATTCACGAAGTTCGAATTCGAGCTTCTATAGTGAGCCCAAATATGAAACCAGGGGGCCGATTTGAACAAACTTGAATCCGATCCACCCCACAATGTTGCATACCAAATATCAAAAGATTCTGCCTGCTGGATCTGGAGAAGAAGATTTTTGAAGAAATTTGCCTGAAATGCACTAAGTTCGAATTCGAGCTTCTATACTGAGCCCAAATATAAACCCGGGGGGGGGGGGGGGGGGGGGGGGGGGGGGGCTGATTTGAACAAACTTGAATCAGATCCACCCCACAATGTTGCATACCAAATATCAAAAGATTCTGTCTGCTGGATCTGAAGAACAAGATTTTTAAAGAAATTTGCCTGAAATGCATTAAGTTCGAATTCGAGCTTCTATACTCAACCCAAATATAAACCCAGGGGGCCAATTTGAACAAACTTGAATCAGATCCACCCCCACAATGTTGCATACCAAATATCAAAAGATTCTGCCTGCTGGATCTGGAGAAGATGATTTTTTTAAAAATTTGCCTGAAATGCACTAAGTTCGAATTCGAGCTTCTATACTGAGCCCAAATATAAACCCAGGGGGCCGATTTGAACAAGCTTGAACCAGATCCACCCCACAATGTTGCATACCAAATATCAAAAGATTCTGCCTGCTTGATCTGGAGAAGAAGATTTTTTAAGAAATTTGCCTGAATTGCAGTAAGTTTGAATTCAGGCTTCTATAGTGAGCCCAAATATGAATCCAGGGGGCCGATTTGAACAAACTTGAAGCAGATCCACCCCACAATGTTGCATACCAAATATCAAAAGATTCTGCCTGCTGCATTTGCAGAAGATTATACTGAGCCCAAATTTGAACCCAGGCGGCCGATTTGAACAAACTTGAATCAGATCCACCCCACAATGTTGGCTTGATCTGGAGAAGAAGATTTTTTAAGAAATTTGCCTGAATTGCACTAAGTTTGAATTCAGGCTTCTATAGTGAGCCCCAAATATGAATCCAGGGGGCCGATTTGAACAAACTTGAAGCAGATCCACCCCACAATGTTGCATACCAGATATCAAAAGATTCTGCCTGCTGGATCTGGAGGAAGATTATACTGAGCCCAAATTTGAACCCAGGGGGCCGATTTGAACAAACTTGAATCAGATCCACCCCACAATGTTGCATACCAAATATCAAAAGGATTCTGCCTGCTCGATCTGGAGAAGAAGAATTTTTAAGAAATTTGCCTGAAATACACTAAGTTCGAATTCGAGCTTCTATACTGAGCCCAAATATGAACCCAGGGGGGGGGGGGGGGGGGGGGGAGGAAGCCAATTTGAACAAACTTGAATCAGATCCACCCCACAATGTTGGCATACCAAATATCAAAAGATTCTGCCTGCTGGATCTGGAGAAGAAGATTTTTAAAGAAATTTGCCTGAAATGCATTAAGTTCGAATTCGGGCATTCTATAGTGAGCCCAAATATGAATCCAGGGGGCCGATTTGAACAAACCTGAATCAGATCCACCCCACAATGTTGCATACCAAATATCAAAAGATTCTGCCTGCTCGATCTGGAGAAGATTTTTTAAGAAATTTGCCTGAAATGCACTAAATTCGAATTCAAGCTTCTATACTGAGCCGAAATATAAACCCAGGGAGCCAATTTGAACAAACTTGAATCAGATCTACCCCACAATGTTGCATGCCAAATATCAAAAGATTCTGCTTGCTGGATCTGGAGAAGAAGATTTTTTAAGAAATTGCCTGAAATGCATTAAGTTCGAAATTTGAGCTTCTATACTGAACCCAACTATAAACCCAGGGGGCCGATTTGAACAAACTTGAATCAGATCCACCCCACAATGTTGCATACCAAATATAGCGGGGGGAGGAATTCGTCACATACAGGTGAATTGTGCACTTGGTGATACCTTCTTGAAATTTGGCACACTGTTAGTGTAGGCTATGAGGTTCTCAAAAACGATCGGCTACAAGTTGACACCGACCGGTGGCGACCGAGTAGCGGGCACAATCCAAAATGGCCGCCAGCGGCTGAAGGGAACCTCCTTTTCGACGGTCTACCGACTATACATCCGATTGTAAGGGCGCGAAAGTGAACTCTGATCCACGCACGTGTTGGAAACAGACGTGGGAGATGATGTAGAATAAAACGAGATTCTCTATACGGACGCATCAATTTCTTGGAACTTGAAAAGAGCGTTGTTTCTCCGGGATCAGCGTCATTCAGGCAAACCTGAATGACGCTGATCCCGGAGAAACAACGCTCTTTATGAAGCAGTCTCTTTGCCATACAATCTCTTGTTTGGCGTAATTCCGCAAGCAATTCTGATTTGTCTGTCGAAATTAATTCGAGAACGCGATTGTTCACAAAAAATCATTCACAGAATGAGTGAGAATCCTCTTCGTGTACGGACTAGTACTGACTGGGAAACGTTGTTGCTTTTTGCCAGCAAGACAGTTCCAAGAAATTGATGCGTCCGTATAGAGAATCTCGTTTTCATGACGCCTATAAAGCTATTGAGGAAGACATAACGCGCTTCCTAGATAATGGCGTTGAGCTTCCATATAATTTGACCATTGATTGTTTGATGAGAGAGAGTGATGAGTGTATGTCGATGTCACTGTTGACGAATAAGGCAATATATCATAAGACATGCCGTGACAGTATTCGGGACTCACATCGTACAGCGCGTGCTACACAAGCGAGAGCGAAATGAGGCAGTGGCATCCTGCTCCACGCTGAGTCCTAAAAGAACACGGACAAGTTTTGAATCTGGCTGTGACAGGAAACTGCCCCTGTGTGTTTATTGTCACAAACGCGAAGGTGACAGCAGTGAGCCTATTTGCAGATCAATGTCTGATAACAATAAACTCAAAATTATGGCAAAGGAAGCCGAGAACTGGGTTGTTTTTTCTCGGGTCAATGCAGCATTTGATTCCGCTGCTAGTGATCTTTACTATCACAAAACCTGTTATTGTAAGCTTGCCAATGAAGCGACGAGCGGCTAAATCTAAAAAGTCGAAGAACGCCGAACATTCCGCGTCAGGCCTGCCCTATGACCCTCTCGTTATGGCAGAGCTCATAACATTTGTTGAACACAACGATTCCGCGATGAAGCTTGTCGATCTCAAGTATCTGTACAGTCGGAGGTTGAAGCAAGTCGGTTCTGATTGGCTTAGTGAAGAAATACATTCCACTCGATTCAAAGAACATTTGTTTGCAGAAATTGGGCGATGGCTGGACGCCTTCACACAGGGTAGAGATGTGTTTATTTCAAGTAGGTTTCGAGTTGGCTCCTTGTTGTCCGAATCTTTAACTCGTTATAGTGTCTGAGGAAGAGGCAAAAAAGATAGTTGATGTGGGTCTTCTTCTGCGTAAACACATACTCATATCTCAAGCTCCTTTCACGGGATCATTTTCATCTTATTGCTTGAGCGAGCCTGTACCCAACTCACTCCTGACTCTTCTTAGAGTTCTACTTGAGGGCACATGTAGTATACAGAACTTAGGCGATGATGAGACTGTTAATGCCAAGACTCGAGTGGCTTGTACTATTTCACAGATGTTGATCAGCAATCTCAGCGAAACGCTCCGAACATGCACAAAATGTTCACCAGAGACGTGACAGAGAAACTCCAATGCCTCTTTATGAGGGTTTGAAGTTGCATGCCCATGATCGTATGAAAAATCTTATCAGAGATTTTCATCAAATGGGACTCTCTGTCTCTTATGATCGCGTAATGGATGTTTCGCAGGAGTTTTCGCGAGAGCTGTTTCACTGCGGTTCAAGAACGAAGGTGTTGTAGTCCAGCTAACTGCAAACGTAATGTTTTCTCGATAGGAACCACTGATAACATTGATGTATCTGGTAGATCTGATATGCATGGTACGTCCATCACACTCATTGGTCAACTGAGCAGGGACAATGTGGGTACTGATCCCCCACCACTGAGTTTAGATGTTCCAGAAGACACACAAATTGAACTCCCAGACGACTATGCATTTGTTCCTATTCGTTGGAAGACTTTGGTGGGGACATCAGGCTTGAATCTCCAGATGAATGTAATGTACGGCCCAATGAATATGCAGATTTGAACGTGGGAGAGAATGACTGGTTGTCTCATGTGTCACAGATCAGCAATAAAGGAAGGTTGATGGCAGCTGGCAGCTTGATGAAGTCCCTGTGACCTTTTCAGGCTTCTTTTCAAAACATGAAGATCAAGACAATGTCAAACCTCGTGCAGTTATTGGGGTATTCCCTGTTTTCAGTGAG
This sequence comes from Pictodentalium vernedei, assembly GCA_031216915.1. NCBI lineage: Eukaryota > Metazoa > Mollusca > Scaphopoda > Dentaliida > Dentaliidae > Pictodentalium > Pictodentalium vernedei. Next base: position 188,844 of record JAUFNR010000057.1, read on the forward strand.
CAGAAAGCGGACTCACTCAGTATGCAGAAGCATGCTATGTATGTGGTCAGGGAAGCTACTGCTTTCGTAAACCCCGGCCAGATACCTGTCATTGAAGGTGACTGTCCGTTGTATGCCAGGCAGAAAAAATGTCAATGGCTGTTCCCAGAGGAGATAGGTGAGGATCGAATGGTGTGTATGATTGGATTCCTGCATCTTGAAATGTGCACCAAGAAGCTGGTGGTAAGCTTATGGGTGGTTCTGGTTGGGAGCGAATGTTCACCTCGCAAAGATATTCACACCCGGTGTAGCATCATCCCTACTTGGTGGGAAACATGTCAAGAGGACGCGACAGGCATATCTTCTCACTCTAGCTTGGCTTGAGATCCTCAGAAAGAATGCTTATGAGATTTACTGTCAGCAGACTGGGCCCCATGAGTCATTTGAAATGTGGGAACAGAGGATTCTTTCACAATCTCCAACTGCGCGCTATTGGGGTGAAATCGTTCGGAACTTTCTCTTGACAAGCTGGTCAATTCGTTCGGAACCAACGAATCGGTAACTGGCCTGGTACACTGTGTTCTATCGATGAGTTGTGCAGTTACTTTTTTGCCCTAGGACATACAAATTATTGTCGGTGGGTTCCCCGTATTTCTGAGAGACATGTCTCAGCTACCCAGGCGGCATCCTTCAATCCACAACAAATTCATGGAAGGCCATTTTGTGGTCCAGCGTAGTGAGAGGAAGTTCAGTATGATGGGTTTAGATCAGAGCCAAGAACATAGTATCCAACTACTCAAAGAAGACAGTGGTCCAAAAGGTCTCTATGGCCAGGCTGAAGAGAAAGTCGTTATTGAGCTTTCAAGGTCAGAAGTTCTGCGTGTTATAGATGAGTATGAATATGCAAGTTTCCACACAACATCATCAGATAACACGGAACACCCGGAAAGTTCGGTATCAGAGCAGAAAAAATTTCTGAATCAATTGAAATCTCTCCTCGATCTGGTGAATCAGGGACTCATTATCAACCCTTATGATGAAACTAGTGGTCAGCTGGTGACATTAGATACTGGTGAATATATGGACCCCGAAGTTAGTAAGAGTTTACGGTCATTACCCGAAAGGGGCAAGCATTTATATTCCACTTTCTTGAAGGAAAGGCTTGTGGAATGCACCGTACCCCTGAATGATGTTATTCCCAAGGCAAATATATATACCTTCCTTAACCCACCCCCAGCCAACCTGGACAAAGGCCGAGACAAACTCATGTCAAGTAAAGCAACTGCCGCAATAGTTACCCAGATGTTCGTTTCACTGCAAGCCCGGCCTGATTCAAACATGGATGAGTTTTTCATGCACGAGAATGCACGTGATCCGCCAGCATTATCCGATAGAGGTAAGCTACGGAGTGGGACAAAAATCTCAAATTCTCAATTGTTTACCAGCTATTCCTGCACAAGGGAAGAATTCAGCAGCTAGACAAGCTTCAGGTTGTCATCTTGGATATGCCTGCTGTAGTCCATGTAATCAAACCACAGAAAGCGGATCTGTTTGGAGAATATGCTCGATTGCAATTATTGCCATACATCGAATCTCTGATTAACACGAACACCACAAGGGTTGATGCGATCTATGACTGTTACCCCGAAGGCAGTTTGAAGAATCAGACGCGAGCAAAACGCCTCGGTGAGACAGCAGTTAGGTTGATACGGGTGTCCGAGAACGTCCCTTTACCTAAAGGGAAGAATTGGCAGGCATTCTTGAAAGTTAGTGAGAATAAAGACGAATTTTTCAAGTTCCTGTCTGCTGAACTGCTGAAATTAACATCAACATCCGAGTACCAGTTGGTTAACGACATCAGGAGAATATGTACTATGCAATAAGGATGTTAGCTTATGTGACATATCTCCATCGAACCACGAGGAAGCAGACACGCGCATGATGCTTCATCTCAACCATGCAGTCTCACAAGGTCACAAAATAGCTTTTCTTCGCACGGTTGATTCTGATGTCGTCATTCTGTCTTTGCACCATTTCGCAACATTCCGTGACCTTGGACTCAGTGAGCTGTGGATTGGGTTTGGAATTGGAAAGGCATATAAAGATATGCCAATTCATGAGATAGCTTCACAACTTGGACCTGATTACTGTAAGGCCCTGACTTTCTTCCACGCCTTCACAGGTTGTGATTGTAACATCCAGCATGCTCGGCATTGGGAAGAAGACAGGATGGAATGCATGGATGAATTTTCCCGCATCAACTGAAATGATGATAGAATTGACTGAGAATCCGCAAGTCTTTTCAGAGGATTCCCCTCATATGCAGCATATCGAAAAACTCACCATACAGATGTACAGTAACAGTTGTGTCAGTACACGTGTCAATGATGCGAGACGGCATATGTTCACACATGGCCTTAAGTCTATGGAAAACATCCCGCCCACCAAAGCAGCTCTGTATCAACATGTAAAAAGGGTAATTCTTGTGTCATCTTTCATTTGGCATCGTGCTCTGCAGAAACACTTATGTGTGCCAGACCCATCACAGTACGGATGGGAGTGGAATCCACGTCTCAATATTCTGGTCCCATTTTGGACTCACCTAGGAGACGCAAGTGCTGCATGTGCACTGATGCTCCACTGTAGTTGTGCCAAGGCCTGCAAGGGCAATTGCAAATGCTTGAAAGCTGGATTAAGGTGCACACCTTGTGTAAGTGTGAAGGTGGCTGTTGTAACAATATTGAGTAGTATACTGTCATGTTAGGACCAGTCATCTCCTATTCTGGTATTTTTTTTTTCCATTTTCGGCCAGTTAACACATGTCATGTTTCTAGTTGAGTTGATTTTGCTAACAAATGTTCATCCCATGTGGCTTGCTACATTGTCCGGGGTATAGGAATACAGTTTTAAGATTTCGGAAAATAGTCTGTTATTTACTGCACAAGACGGTGTTAATTCATGCATAGCATGATACAATATCCCCAACTATTTTGCCTCTGTACAACAGTTGATACCTTCGTTCACCCGTGTGTTCATCTATGGTATCCTTGTCTTTCTCTGGCCATAGGCCACATGTGACTAGTCAGTTCCTACTCCATAGCAAATCAACTTGGAAATCCTTCATCTTGTAGCGCACTCATGTCTCAATGAATCCATACCTGAGTTGATCTAATAAATCTAACGTAAGGTATCAAATTGCCATACCGGATCATATTTCGATAAGTTATTCGCTAAAACATTTCGACCACTCATCGACATCAAAGGTCATGTTTTGGCTCCCAGTGGTGGCTATATCTCTATATCCCTGGTAAAGTAGCATACCATGAGGGATGGGCATTAAGTGTCGGCAACATTAATCCTGACTTGGAACACACCACATCTTAACTGGCCGAAAATGAAGAATACTACTTGTAGTCAAAAAATATTCCTGTACCTCGAATGACTGCAAACATACACTCACCCCTTCTAGTCCCATTTTGCCAATGTTCTATACTGGCAAGATAACATTGTATAATTAACAACGGGAACTAATGCATCCCGAGTTCATTCCAGCACTGCCCTTGCTGGCAGACGTGTCGCTATGGTGTTGAGATTGAACCAGAACTCCTCTAGAAATTTGATAGTTTTATTTTCTTAGAAAATAAATCTATCGAAAATGCCGGAAGTTGAGAATAGACTGTCACTTTAATTGGATTATCAAATGTCCAAGTATCCCCACTGCTGCATACTATCGAGTACCCTTGTTCATGTGTTGACAGGAATCTCTCATACCATGTTCATTTGACCATTGCATTCCCGAGAAACATTCAACACTAATTTATCTACGGACGGACGATCATACTGACAGTCAGACACACAGACGCACACATCGACGGAAATTCTGATCCCATTATCCATTAATCTTCCCCCCAACTTGTTCCAAGGGCTTCACTCCATCATTCACATCAATTACAGCACATGTATGGTGTTAGGTTTGGAGCTTCAGTTGTGTGCGATCGGCGAAAATAGCTTTTTTTCGATCCGCTTGGCGGCCATTTTGGATTTCGCTGCTAGTGGTGGCTAGAGGATGGTGCCAACTTGTAGCCGATCGATTTTGAAATCTCTGATGCCTACCCTTACATCATGCCAAATTTCAGGAAGGTATCACAAGTGCACAATTCTAGCGAATTCCTCCCCCGCTAATATCAAAAGATTCTGCCTGCTCGATCTGGAGAAGATTTTTTAAGAAATTTGCCTGAAATGCACTAAATTCGAATTCAAGCTTCTATACTGAGCCCAAATATAAACCCAGGGAGCCAATTTGAACAAAGTTGAATCAGATCCACCCCACAATGTTGCATGCCAAATATCAAAAGATTCTGCTTGCTGGATCTGGAAAAGAAGATTTTTTAAGAAATTTGCCTGAAATGCACTAAGTTTGAATTCGGCTTCTATAGTGAGCACAAATATGAATCCAGGGGGCCGATTTGAACAAACTTGAATCAGATCCACCCCACAATGTTGCATACCACATATCAAAAGATTCTGCCTGCTGGATCTGGAGAAGATTTTTTAAGAAATCTGCCTGAAATGCACTAAGTTCGAATTCAAGCTTCTATAGTGAACCCAAATATGAATCCAGGGGGCCGATTTGAACAAACTTGAATCAGATGCACCCCTCAATGTTGCATACCAAATATCAAAAGATTCTGCCTGCTCGATCTGGAGAAGATGATTTTTTAAGAAATTTGCCTGAAATGCACTAAGTTCGAATTCGAGCTTCTATAGTAAGCCCAAATATGAATCTAAGGAGCCGATTTGAACAAATTTGCATCAGATCCATCCAACAATGTTGCATACCAAATATCAAAAGATTCTGCCTGCTGGATCTGGAGAAGAAAATTTTTTAAGAAATTTGCCTGAAATGCACTAAGTTCGAATTCGAGCTTCTATAGTGAGCCCAAATATGAATCTAGGAAGCCGATTTGAACAAACTTGAATCAGATTCATCCCACAATGTTGCATACCAAATATCAAAAGATTCTGCCTGCTGGATCTGGAGAAGATTTTTAATAAATTTGCTTGAAATGCACTAAGTTCAAATTTGGGCTCCTATACTGAGCCCAAATATAAACCCAGGGGGCCGATTTGAACAAACTTGAATCAGATCCACCCCACAATGTTGCTTACCAAATATGAAAAGATTCTGCCTGCTGGATCTGGAGAAGAAGATTTTTTAAGAAATTTGCATGAAATGCACTAAGTTCAAATTCGAGCTTCTATAGTGAGCCCAAATATGAATCTAGGAAGCCGATTTGAACAAACTTGAATCAGATCCACCCCACAATGTTGCATACCAAATATCAAAAGATTCTGCCTGCTGGATCTGGAGAAGAAGATTTTTTAAGAAATTTGCCTAAATGCACTAAGTTCGAAATCGGGCTTCTATACTGAGCCCAAATATGAACCCGGGGGGGCCGATTTGAACAAACTTGAATCAGATCCACCCTACAATGTTGCATACCAAATATCAAAAGATTCTGCCTGCTGGATCTGGAGAAGAAGATTTTTGAAGAAATTTGCCTGAAATGCACTAAGTTCGAAATTGGGCTCCTATACTGAGCCCAAATATTAACCCAGGGATCCGATTTGAACAAACTTGAATCAGATCCACCCCACAATGTTGCTTACCAAATATGAAAAGATTCTGCCTGCTGGATCTGGAGAAGAAGATTTTTTAAGAAATTTGCCTGAAATGCACTAAGTTCGAATTCGGGCTTCTATAGTAAGCCCAAATATGAATCCAGGGGGCCGATTTGAACAAACTTGAATCAGATCTACCCCGCAACGTTGCATACCAAATATCAAAAGATTCTGCCTGCTGGATCTGGAGAAGAAGATTTTTGAAGAAATGTGCCTGAAATGCACTAAGTTCGAATTCAAGCTCCTATAGTGAGCCCAAATATGAATCTAGGGAGCCGATTTGAACAAACTTGAATCAGATCCACCCTACAATGTTGCATGCCAAATATCAAAAGATTCTGCCTGCTGGATCTGGAGAAGAAGATTTTCAAAGAAATTTGCCTGAAATGCAGTAAGTTCAAATTTGGGCTCCTATACTGAGCCCAAATATAAACCCAGAGGGCCGATTTGAACAAACTTGAATCAGATCCACCCCACAATGTTGCATACCAAATATCAAAAGATTCTGCCTGCTGGATCTGGAGAAGAAGATTTTTTAAGAAATTTGCCTGAAATGCACTAAGTTCGATATCGGGCTCCTATACTGAGCCCAAATATGAACCCAGGGGGCCGATTTGAACAAACTTGAATCAGATCCACCCTACAATGTTGAATACCAAATATCAAAAGATTCTGCCTGCTGGATTTGGAGAAGAAGATTTTTTAATGTTTTTCCCATTGCCTACAGTGTTAAAAAGTGCTGACTCAGCACTTTTTCAAAGTCCCGAAACTGTACCCTATGATAAAACCGATGGCATTTTTTTTTTACGAATCCTTTCTGTTGGTCCTAAGGAAGCTGCACACCAAATAAAAATTCTCAGTGCCGTGCAGTTTTGGAGATATGGGCGTTTTAAATTTTTTCTATTTTTAGCTCCTGCGGTTCCCACGGGGCTGCGGGAAAATTTTTTTTTGCATAAATCAAGTACTCATGACCCAATAAGCCCTCACATAAAATTTCGTTCAAATCAGCCTCTCGGTTTGGAAAATAGAAATTTTGGGCGGGGCAAAAAATTTTGCCCCTCCCATAACGACGCCAAGTATAGCCCCACAAACTTCTCTTGAACAAATCTGAGTCTACACCTCAAAAGGAAGCTGCACACCAAATATCAAGTCTCTGCTACTGCTGGTTCATGAGAAGAAGATTTACAAAGATTTTGGTGCCCCTTGGGGGCGTGGCACCACCCAGGAGGAGGGGCAACTTCATTTGAACAAATCTGAATTGGCATTAGGTAATAAACATTTAGCCAACATTTGAATAAAATTGGGCTAGTGGTTTAGGAGGAGAAGTCGATAATGTAAAGTTAACGCCGGACGGACGACGACGCACGCCGGACGACGGACGCCGGACAGAAAGTGATTAGTAAAGCTCCCCTTGAGCTTCTCTCAGGTGAGCTAAAAATTGGGGCATAAATTAAGTACTTATGACCCAATAAGCCCTCATATCAAATTTGGTCCAAATCTGCCTCTAAGTTTGGAAAATAGAAATTTTGGGAGGGGCAAAAATTCTTGGCCCTCCCATAATGACGGCAAATATAGCCCCTAGAACTTCTCTTGAACAAATCTGAGTCTACACCCCAAAAGGAAGCTGAACACCTAATATCAAGTCTCTGCTGCTGGTTCATAAGAAGATTTTTTAAGATTTAGGCTCACTTTTTTGGGCGTGGCCCAGTCCGTGTGAGTAAATTTTACAGGTGCAAAAAAGTGCACTCGCAAATTGTGTTGCGAGAGCAAATCGCACTCGCAAAATTCCCCAAAGGTTCACAACTTACGGTAACCAATTCAGAAAAGACAAACAGCAAAAACACTGACGATAAAATTTCTCGGTTGTACATAAATCTTTGAAGAAGGGAAACAAGGTGAAATTATTTGGAATAAGCGATTCGGTTGACCGTAGCAGACGATTTCACTACTGACTGGCCAATCACAGTTGGTTTATCTGTTTGTTATGATTAAATTAGCATTGTACTTTCGGTTTCGTTTGCTGGATGAATTGGGATGTAGAATGACAATGCGCAGTGAATAAAGGAAACTGGAAATGTTTCAGTTTTCACTGACAATATTGATTCAGACCTCTTGCAGAGCGGGTGGTGATATGGAGGTGGGGCATATAACAGCAGTGTTGTTTATGTTTTACCATTAACCAATGGACAATAATGAAATAGATGTCCATTCTGACTTGAAGCGTGGCAATGCTAGTGAGTTGAGTGCAATTTAATTGAAGTTGACCTGTTTGATGCGGGGTTGCGATTTTTTGCGCTTGTCTTTTTTAAATTAAGGGCGCTTGCGAGAACGCCCGTCTCACGTGAAGGACTGGTGGCCCTACCAAGGGGTGGGGGGGGGGGGGGGGGGTCAACTTGATTTGAACAAACTTGAATTGACATATTATAGGGAACATGCATAGCAAATTTTGTTGAATTTGGCCCAGCAGTTCGTGAAAAGTCGATAATGTAAAGTTAACACCGGACGGACGACGACGACGGACGGAAAGTGATTAGTAAGGCTCCCCTTGAGCTGTGCTCAGGTGAGTTAACAAGAGGCCCCAAGGGCCTGAGGGCGCTCACCTGACATGGTAGCCTAAATATCAACCCAGAGAATTGATTTCAACAAGTTGCATCTGCTCCTCCTAAGAAAAGCTAATACCAAATATCCAAAGATTCTGACCAGGGGATCTAAAAAAAAAAGAAGATTTTTAAAGAATATTCCTCATATTGGACTAAGTTATAATTCGGGCTCCCACAGGGACTTAGCTTTAACCCCCCCCACCCCCCCCCCCCCCCCCACCCCTCCCAAGGATGCTGTACACCAAATATCAAAACATTCCGACTGCTGGATCTGAAGAAATGGTGCATACCCAATATCAAAAGATTCTGCCTGCTGGATCTTGAGAAGGGGATTTTCAAAGAAATTTGTCTGAAATGCACTAAGTTCGAATTCGAGTTTCTATAGTGAGCACAAATATGAATCTAGGAAGCCGATTTGAACAAACTTGAATCAGATCCACACCTCAATGTTGCATACCAAATATCAAAAGATTCTGCCTGCTGGATCTGGAGAAGATTTTTTAAGAAATTTGCCTGAAATGCATTAAGTTCGAATTTGAGCTTCTATACTGAACCCAACTATAAACCCAGGGGGCCGATTTGAACAAACTTGAATCAGATCCACCCCACAATGTTGCATACCAAATATCGAAAGATTCTGCCTGCTCGATCTGGAGAAGATTTTTTAAGAAATTTGCCTGAAATGCACTTAAATTCGAATTCAAGCTTCTATACTGAGCCCAAATATAAACCCAGGTTGCCAATTTGAACAAACTTGAATCAGATCCACCCCACAATGTTGCATGCCAAATATCAAAAGATTCTGCTTGCTGGATCTGGAGAAGAAGATTTTTTAAGAAATTTGCCTGAAATGCACTAAGTTTGAATTCGGGCTTCTATAGTGAGCCCAAATATGAATCCAGGGGGCCGATTTGAACAAACTTGAATCAGATCCACCCCACAATGTTGCATACCAAATATCAAAAGATTCTGCCTGCTGGATCTGGAGAAGATTTTTTAAGAAATCTGCCTGAAATGCACTAAGTTCGAATTCAAGCTTCTATAGTGAACCCAAATATTGAACCCAGGGGGCCGATTTGAACAAACTTGAATCAGATGCACCCCTCATGTTGCATACCAAATATCAAAAGATTCTGCCTGCTCGATCTGGAGAAGAATAATTTTTAAGAAATTTGCTTGAAATGCACTAAGTACGAATTTGAGCTTCTATACTGAGCCCAACTATAAACCCAGGGGGCCGATTTGAACAAACTTGAATCAGATCCGCCCCACAATGTTGCATACCAATATCAAAAGATTCTGCCTGCTCGATCTGGAGAAGAAGATTTTTGAAGAAATTTGCCTGAAGTGCACTAAGTTCGAATTCGGGCTTCTATAGTGAGCCCAAACCTGAATCAGATCCACCCCACAATGTTGCATACGAAATATCAAAAGATTCTGCCTACTGGATCTGGAGAAGAAGATTTTTGAAGAAATTTGCCTGAAATGCACTAAGTTCGAATTCGAGCTTCTATAGTGAGCCCAAATATGAAACCAGGGGGCCGATTTGAACAAACTTGAATCCGATCCACCCCACAATGTTGCATACCAAATATCAAAAGATTCTGCCTGCTGGATCTGGAGAAGAAGATTTTTGAAGAAATTTGCCTGAAATGCACTAAGTTCGAATTCGAGCTTCTATACTGAGCCCAAATATAAACCCGGGGGGGGGGGGGGGGGGGGGGGGGGGGGGCTGATTTGAACAAACTTGAATCAGATCCACCCCACAATGTTGCATACCAAATATCAAAAGATTCTGTCTGCTGGATCTGAAGAACAAGATTTTTTAAGAAATTTGCCTGAAATGCATTAAGTTCGAATTCGAGCTTCTATACTGAACCCAAATATAAACCCAGGGGGCCAATTTGAACAAACTTGAATCAGATCCACCCCCACAATGTTGCATACCAAATATCAAAAAGATTCTGCCTGCTGGATCTGGAGAAGATGATTTTTTAAAAAATTTGCCTGAAATGCACTAAGTTCGAATTCGAGCTTCTATACTGAGCCCAAATATAAACCCAGGGGGACCGATTTGAACAAGCTTGAACCAGATCCACCCCACAATGTTGCATACCAAATATCAAAAGATTCTGCCTGCTTGATCTGGAGAAGAAGATTTTTTAAGAAATTTGCCTGAATTGCAGTAAGTTTGAATTCAGGCTTCTATAGTGAACCCAAATATGAATCCAGGGGGCCGATTTGAACAAACTTGAAGCAGATCCACCCCACAATGTTGCATACCAAATATCAAAAGATTCTGCCAGCTGCATTTGCAGAAGATTATACTGAGCCCAAATTTGAACCCAGGCGGCCGATTTGAACAAACTTGAATCAGATCCACCCCACAATGTTGCATACCAAATATCAAAAGATTCTGCCTGCTTGATCTGGAGAAGAAGATTTTTTAAGAAATTTGCCTGAATTGCACTAAGTTTGAATTCAGGCTTCTATAGTGAGCCCAAATATGAATCCAGGGGGCCGATTTGAACAAACTTGAAGCAGATCCACCCCACAATGTTGCATACCAGATATCAAAAGATTCTGCCTGCTGGATCTGGAGAAGATTATACTGAGCCCAAATTTGAACCCAGGGGGCCGATTTGAACAAACTTGAATCAGATCCACCCCACAATGTTGCATACCAAATATCAAAAGATTCTGCCTGCTCGATCTGGAGAAGAAGAATTTTTAAGAAATTTGCCTGAAATACACTAAGTTCGAATTCGAGCTTCTATACTGAGCCCAAATAGGAACCCAGGGGGGGGGGGGGGGGGGGAGGGGGGGGGGGGGGGGAGGAGGCCAATTTGAACAAACTTGAATCAGATCCACCCCACAATGTTGCATACCAAATATCAAAAGATTCTGCCTGCTGGATCTGGAGAAGAAGATTTTTAAAGAAATTTGCCTGAAATGCATTAAGTTCGAATTCGGGCTTCTATAGTGAGCCCAAATATGAATCCAGGGGGCCGATTTGAACAAACCTGAATCAGATCCACCCCACAATGTTGCATACCAAATATCAAAAGATTCTGCCTGCTCGATCTGGAGAAGATTTTTTAAGAAATTTGCCTGAAATGCACTAAATTCGAATTCAAGCTTCTATACTGAGCCGAAATATAAACCCAGGGAGCCAATTTGAACAAACTTGAATCAGATCTACCCCACAATGTTGCATGCCAAATATCAAAAGATTCTGCTTGCTGGATCTGGAGAAGAAGATTTTTTAAGAAATTTGCCTGAAATGCATTAAGTTCGAATTTGAGCTTCTATACTGAACCCAACTATAAACCCAGGGGGCCGATTTGAACAAACTTGAATCAGATCCACCCCACAATGTTGCATACCAAATATCAAAAGATTCTGCCTGCTCGATCTGGAGAAGATTTTTTAAGAAATTTGCCTGAAATGCACTAAATTCGAATTCAAGCTTCTATACTGAGCCCAAATATAAACCCAGGGAGCCAATTTGAACAAACTTGAATCAGATCCACCCCACAATGTTGCATGCCAAATATCAAAAGATTCTGCTTGCTGGATCTGGAAAAGAAGATTTTTTAAGAAATTTGCCTGAAATGCACTAAGTTTGAATTCGGCTTCTATAGTGAGCACAAATATGAATCCAGGGAGCCGATTTGAACAAACTTGAATCAGATCCACCCCACAATGTTGCATACCACATATCAAAAGATTCTGCCTGCTCGATCTGGAGAAGAAGATTTTTTTAAGAAATTTGCCTGAAATGCACTAAGTTCGAATTCGGGCTTCTATAGTGAGCCCAAATATGAATCCAGGGAGCCGATTTGAACAAACTTGAATCAGATCCACCCCACAATGTTGCATACTAAATATCAGAAGATTCTGCCTGCTGGATCTGGAAAAGAAGATTTTTTAAGAAATTTGCCTGAAATGCACTAAGTTTGAAATCGGGCCTCCTATACTGAGCCCAAATATGAACCCAGGGGGGCCGATTTGAACAAACTTGAATGAGATCCACCCTACAATGTTGCATACTAAATATCAAAAGATTCTGCCTGCTGGATCTGGAGAAGATTTTTTAATCTTTTTCCCATTGCCTACAGTGTTAAAAAGTGCAGACTCAGCACTTTTTCAAAGTCCTGAAAAAAGTACCTTGTGATCAAACCGATAGTGATTTTTTTTAACCATTCTATTCTACTGGATAAAAGTAAGCTTTATACAAAATAAGAATTCTCTGTGCCTTGTAGTTTTGGAGATATGGCAGTCTTAAGGTTTTTCCTATTTTTAGCTCCCGAGTTTCCCACGGGGGCAATGAGACCCATTATCATCTCATATGAAATTTGGTTCAAATCGACCTCACGTTTTGGAAAATAGAAATTTGGGGCAGGGCCAAAAAGTTTGCCCCTCCTTTAACATTGTCAAATATTGCCCCTTGAACTTCTCTTGAACAAACTTGAGTCTACACCTCAAAAGGAAGCTGCATACCAAATATCAAGTCTCTGCTATTGCTGGTTCTTGAGAAGAAGATTTTTTAAGAATTGGAACATTTTTGCCCCATCCCTCTGCTCAATATGAGTCGAAACCTAATTTGACAAAAAATCAAAATGCCCTTATATAACCCCTACTCACATGAAATTTCATTAATATGCGGCCAATGGTTTGGGAGAAAAAGGCCCAAACACCACCTTGACGACGAACGACAGACGACGGACGAAAAGTGATCAGAAAAGCTCACCCTGACTTTCAGTCAGGTGAGCTAAAAATCCATGTCAGCGTCGAATTCCTTATGAAATCATACTTGGAAACCTTAGAACTTGGTGTAACTTGTGCTGTCCATTTTAGACGATTTCCACAGCAGGCTATTTTAACAGTGAGGCATAATATGTTCACTACAGTCAACAAGTCTGTTCCATTTTCAGGGCTTCCCACCGGAGATAAAACCATTTGAAAGTATTTTGAATGATCGATCAATGAATGTTATCTTTTTTCATATTTTTTAATTTTGTTATTTTACCAGCAAGTTTCTTAATCAGCGTGCAGTGTTCTCTGAATGAATTCAGATGGCCCTGCTTTATATATTTTACAGTAAGACAAATGTACACATGAACATTCAAACTTTTAAAACTATTTATATCTAAAAGTAAATGTCCCTCTTGTTTGCTCAAGATCAATATTCAAGACAAATATCTCGCTTGCTTGCACAAGATCAATATTCAAGATAAATATCCCTCCTGCTTGCACTAGATCAATAGTCAAGATAAATGTCTCTCTTGCTTGCACTAGATCAATATTCAATATAAATATCTCGCTTGCTTGCACAAGATCAATAGTCAAGATAACTGTTTCTCTTGCTTGCACTAGATCAATATTCAATATAAATATCTCGCTTGCTTGCACAAGATCAATATTCAAGATAAATATCTCGCTTGCTTGCACAAGATCAATAGTCAAGACAAATGTCCCTCTTCCTTTCACCAGATCAATATTCAAGATAAATATCCCTCTTGCTTGCACAAGAACAATATTTAGGACTAATTTTGGTTGACTTCTTTTTAAAGATATATGTTTCATCTTGACATTCTACTTTTTATAAAATACTGAAAATTGAAATTCAAAGTGCAGATCACCTTTTTCAGCACCACATTATCAATATAATTCTTATGGCGAG